>PNEQ01001003.1:33116-61992 GCA_003012365.1 Medauroidea extradentata | reverse complement strand
GGCGGTGGTGGTGATGGTGGTGGTGGTAGTGATGAGGCTGATGTTTCTTGAGAAGTCCATACAATGACAGTATTGTACAGTTCGTAGAGCATTTCATCACCGCTGCTGTCCCACACACATGTATTACACTCAACCTCCTACTGCAAACCGAAGTCTTAAATAGCCCAGGAGAGACTACTCCTTGCTAGTCTCCCAGTATGCATCCCCTACCCTCCAACCAGTGTGTTGCAAGCCCATCCTCCTCCCTTCAAGTGTTCGTAAATCTATGTCAGCACCGCAGGACTGGCCACAGGTGCAATCAAGTCATCCTAGTGACACACAGGCCTTCACGTGCGAGCGAGCCACTACCTGGAGGGTAGAGGTAAGCATGTTCTCAAGGGTCGCAGCGAAGTGCGAGAGTTGCCCATCTTCGAGCTTAATGTCCCAGCTCATCAGACATCAGGGGCAGTCCAGCAACCTGCAGGCACGATGACATATACAGTTACATGCCATAACCCAACAAAATTATCACCTCAATATCTAACATGTTCAAAGTTAGTGTGCACAGTCATCACAGACCTATCATTCCCAATAAAAGACCATTTCTTATTAATAATTGTAATAAAATTCAGTTAAAAAATATATTTATTAATTCCTTTACACATATGAAAGAGTACTATACATTAATTAAATGTAATGATCTATTTTCAAATCCAACTGTTATGTCTTACATCGAACCCAAGCCAACATACTAATACTTAATTCCATTTACTCTTCAAAACTTTCTCAACCAAATATGTGTTTGGATACTTGGTAACTTGAATTTCTTCACTGCAGGAACCTCCTTGAATACCTTTACCTTCCATGCCATCAATGTAGTAAGCCCTAGGTCTGTACTGATGAAATTTGACCCCTTTAAATATTTAAGTCCTTAAGTTTGATGGGCTAGTCTCTAGTAATTGTTTCCTTAATTCACAGCACCTAGACATAGTATCTAACTGTTACTTAAGGTTTGTGAAGGCCCAGTTTCTTCTCATTTTTATAAAATGTGTTTGTAGCAAAGTGCTGCCCTTGTCATCCACAGGCTTAATGTTCGTGCCCCGATGTACTTTGTGATTTTATTTTGACAGAAGCTTGAGTAATATATCCACCGACTTGTAGCTTCCTAGTGCTGAATATTTTTGACCCACTTTTCAATCTACAATGCACAATTAAATTGTTCCACGATACTGGTCTTCATGCCACTGTGGGTAGAGTAGTGGTTGTTTTATGTTTTGGCATCAAGGCCTAAAATTACTTAATATAGAATATTTTGCAGTGACCCACATGATGATCTTATGACGTAACTCAATCTTGAAAGTATAAATAAAAAATAGCATAACTATTTTATCACTATAATTGACATATTTGCTTGTGACGACTCATTCTCTAAGTCACTTTGTACGCCCAGTTGGAAAATATTATACACTATGATCTCACACACAATCAACCGATTCCTTGAGGCATAGGATAATTCTGTGCTCTACCTGAGCGGGTCCTAACTGGTACCTACAGGCTCTGTTCGATTCCCTTCACAGTTTCCCCATGTAGCTCTTCTAATAGCACAGTAATTGTGTCGAGGCTACATAAAAAATATGTATGTATCAATGAACACATTTCAGACAGGGTGGACAGTACGATTCTCCTCTTCATACATATCACAGCCAGCTCAACAGCCTATATACCGAAAATCGTAATAGACTGCAAGGAGGATTGGTAGTCACCACAATGCACAAGCCATACACAACAGGCTGAGGCAGCCACCAGCCTCACAGGCACCTGTACGTGTACGAATCTGTCACAGAGACCGAACATATTACATTAACCATCATACTATTAACATTCATTTCAAAACATTCAGAAGACACACTCAGTCTATACTATCATACAAGCTGTAAAAATAATTCTTGCGGGAAGGCAGCCGACATCACCCATTTGAATCATTCCGAGAGCGAATTAGCCACACAGACAAGTACCAAAGGTCATAACCACTAGCACATTTTATGTTATATATTGTAATCATCCTACCAATACAGTATTCCATCTAAGCATGTGTATACACAGCACTAACCATGGAGTCTAAAATTATGTCAGCAATAAAAAAAACTACTCACGGCCCTCCATGATATCCAAAACTAACATTAGTCATACATCCTCACTGTCTCAATTACCATATTGAAGTTACATATAAACAACAAAAATTAAACCAGATAAGGCTTGTAAGCAATGCCGAAAACACAGCAACTTTCTACATGCATGCAAAGACCACAGGCTGTAGTAAACAGCTTGTCTCAGTACCTGCAGTTCCTCCACAATGAGCGAGAAACCTCAGTCTTCTTGTTAAGGGCGCAGTCTACCGCAATTTTCATCATCATTTTTAAATTTTTTATTCGTACCAGATATTTTTTTTCTTATTTTAGACACAAAATATGACTGAATTTGGCTCTTACGAAATTTTTTTATTTCTCATAGTTTTCACGTAATGCCTTGTTAAAGTCATATTTTGCATGTTTCCGTTTTAACGACTACACTAAAACCAACTGATATACCATACTCAAAAAAATCACAGTGGATAAAAACATTGCAGGCTACAATGTCATGCTCATAAATATAAAGAATAAAAATTATTTGTATTAAAAAAAATTCTAAAACTGAAAATAAAAATTAAAATTCAATCACTTTTTTTATACAAATAATTTTTATTCTTTATTTTTATGAGCATGACATTGTAAACTGCAATGTCTTTATCCGCTGTGATTTTTTTTGGTTTGGTGTATCAGTTCGTTTTATTATAGTCGTTAAAACAGAAACGTTCAAAATTTGACATTAACAAGCTACTACGCGAAAACTATGAGAGATAAAAAAATTTCATGAGATCCAAATTTAGTCACATATTTTAATTGAATATAAGAAAAAAATATAAATGGTACAAATTAAAAATTAAAAAATGGTGATGAAATTTGCGGTAGCCGCGCCCGTATGGGGCTTCCCTAAATAGGTTGCGTTAGGCATAAGGCAGTAAGGTTGCCATTGACCGACGTATATAGTGCATTATCGCCTCTCCGAGCAAGCTATTCTGCTGGTGTGCAGTACTTCACTATTATCCGTTTTCCTGTGGGACTTTGCAAGATGTTACAACATATTTTATTTGCGGGCAGCATAGTTCACAGCCTAAAGCTTGTTTATAAAGTTGTGTTTATTTAATCCAGTTGTTATTCTTCCAGATACGGCCGCCTGGAAAACCCATTTTTGGCAATTTTAAGGGGCGCGAAAGTGATGTTTCTAATAAATATTCTGGATATTTGATTGGGGTTCAGAACAAGAAGAAGCATTCAAGTTGTTGAAAGAAAAGTTAGTGTCCTATCCGATTTTAATATATCCAGATTTTTCACAGACATTCATAGTGAGTACAGATGCTAGTAACTATGCTATTGGTGCAGTTTTGTCTCAGATGAGAGATGATCAGGAGAAACCAATTGTGTATGCCAGTAGACAACAAAATAAGGCGGAATTGAATTATGGTACGACAGAAAAGGAATTATGTGCCTTAGTTTTTGCAGCAAAGTATTTTAGGGCTTATTTGTATGGTAGGAAATTTAAGGTCGTGACAGACCATGCAGCATAAAAATGGTTGTTAAATTTAAAAGATCCAAGTTCTAGATTAACTAGATGGGCATTGATACAGAAACAGAAACAAAAAATTTTCTTTTAATTTTTATTTTTTGAGATTTAGTTCTTAAAAATTTTAAGTTTTACATTAAATGTATCAAAAATATCAATAATCATTTTTTCACTTTTTCTGTTAAAATCTAAAATAACAGAGATTGTAGAATACTGTCTAGAGACTAAAATTTTTGGGGCCAAAACAGAGGCCTTGTCCTAAATAATACATACACTCTCTACTAATGAACTATTTTGAAACCTTCGGAAAATATGCGACACTGCAGAAGAAAACAACAATTTTGAAGGAAAGGGAATATGTTACCCCATAAAGTAATTCAGTAGGCGCATTATGAAAACTGTTATATAATTCCCACAAACAGACTAGCACTTATTTAGCAGTGTCTGTGATTGGTTTTCAGTATATTCGCGCTATCTACATGACGAATAAATGCAGGTTAAATGTATGTACGACTTAAAATTTCTTTATTATATGCGAGCTATTGTGAAAAAAAAAATCACTTCGTTAATTTGTTAATATTTCACATTATTTCAGCACAACAAAACAAAGTATGTATTACTGCTAGTGTTAAATTACAAAGTTCGAATAACATAAAGAGAAAATGAAGGGAGCAGTTACAATCTACGGTTATTAAAGTTGGCTTGATTCGACAGCAAACACGTTTTTGTGCAGAAAGGTGGTTCGGTACTACCAACACATAATTATGGTAAATACTACTTATTAACTATTATTAACATTTTTCTTTGTTATTACAGTGTGCATTTTTTTTTTTTTCAGTGTTCATGGATTTTCTATTGTGTATTCATTATTATGTAAACAGGTTGCAGTACACTAGTCCGAACATTCTTCAAGTTTACCAGTCCAGAATAGGAGTTATCCTATTTCGTACACAAACATCTCTTTCTACCTTAAAATGTTAATAGTTGAAGCAAGGAAAATTGTAAAGTGGCGTGACTGTAACAACAACAACGTGCCTCGCCGGCTGCATGCCATCAATGGTGCTGTCGCTGCTGAGTATGTAACACGAACAACGTGCGACTGATAAGGCATGTGGAAGGGGGATGCGCTGCCTGTCGAGTCGACCTGTCGCTTTCCGAGGACCACGGCCGTAGAAGAACAGGTCTGGACACTCGCCAGGAAACTTGACCCCCTTGTTGTTTGGCTGCAGTTCACCATGTTACCGATAATGATATACATTTTTGGCCCTTATATCCAGGTGGTCGAGCTCAAACTCTGCCCACTTCATTCCGACTAAGACAAATAACACGGCGCGGGATAGGCCAGGGTCGGTTCAGGGAACCAAAGGATGTGCCCGACGTGAGGTTACCTGAGATTGACGTCTGGTGTGGGTCGACGGCCTGTTGGCATTGTAACCTGGCCCTCCTGCCGCTTGTCGGTGTTGGAAGTCCTCGTGGTGGTTTGCGTGCTAGCCTACCTGGCACGCGTTGCTTCCGACGACTCTGGTTGCTGTGGTTCCTTAGGGTGCGGAGGGGAAGAAAGTCATTGTTGCCGTTGAGGAAAACACTGACGTGAATTGAAACCAGCGTGGTGGTTTATTAGCTTGAAACACCCTCGAGCAGTGCCACCATTGACCATACGTAAAATATTCGCTCGGAGCGAATCAGTAAAGCTGTGAATTGTGGCGTCGGCCAACAATGGACTTAAGTGAAAAGTTATGAGGGAAGCTCAAATAGCACTGCCCTGACGCGCATCGATCCCTGAGGCCATGAAGAGACACAAAAAGGTTCCGGTAGACTAAATTAACTATTGAAAACTAAAAGATTACGTCACTAAAGATGAGGGACCTCAGGGAGACGTGACAGCACTCCGCGCGCACAACCTACTTGCTCGCTGACGGGGCGAAGACTAACTCAATATGGCGTCAGGTAGGGGACCCGGAAGCCCGCGTTCCCGCCAGACGTGGTGGATTTGCTCTTACATTCTAAGTTAAACATAAATGCAAAACCAAAAGTCATTGAAAAGTAAAGAAATAATTTTGAATACGTTTCTGCCCGTTACATATAAATATAACTGCCAGTCTTTTGTAGGGCAATCTCTGAAAGCATTGTTAGAATAAAATACGTATTTAATTCAAAAATTAAATACATAATGAGATTCTGCTTGAATTAAGAGAAGACATGCATCAAACTTGCTCTTAAGGAGCATATAAATATTAAGAACACAAAAGTAAATTAAAACACTCTTGGTAGGCTTTCCTAAGTGTCCTTGCCGCCATGATGAATTTAGCAACTGAAATAAAATGCAAAATGTTCAAAGCGTTTTTCAAAAAGAGTACTGTAAGAAATCACGCAAATCTGCAGTGTATTCTGGTATGCTTTCTGATTAACTAACGTCACTATTTACACAATGCCTGTTGCAGCTTGGCACCTGACGTGCGTCGTGTTGCGTAGCGCCCCGACGTCATAAACATGTTCACATGGTCTGGAACAGTTTTAGATGTTGTTGAAAATACTAGCAAATACGCTGCGGGCCCTGCAAATGAATTTGACTAGCCCAAAACTGCTAGTTGTAGACCGTAATGTACCTTCATAGGGGGGACGTTGGTGTTGACGCCTCCACTGATGAAGCATAGTGCCTTATGTCCTGCTGTAGCAGGGAGAGGGAGGAGAGAGCACGTGGCCGGGACACGGCCGCGGCAGCCCAAAAAGGACGGCGGCAGAACGGGCGTCCCCGGCCCACGTCACAAACAATTTAACAAAACTAATTTTTTTATCATTTTATGAAATACTTCATTTGCTCACAATTTTATATCGTGGCTCCAGAAATCATTATTTACTTTATAATGTCAACAACGGAAAAAAGTGGGTGGAATTTGAGTCCGACCGCACGGATTACAGCACCAAAAATTACAACATTCTCGGTAACTTGACGAACTATAGCCAAACAACAAGGAGATCCAGCAAAATACATTGGTAGGTAGGCGGGTGTCCAGACCTGTTCTTCTACGACCGTGGCGAGGACTAGAGACGAATGCTATCGCGTAGCTTACTCTGCGCATTCTTCTTCCCCTAACCATCCCTACTCCACGCGCTTCGAATGCTCGCACCCAGAGAAAGAACACACCAATTCTACCCGAAAAAACACGTGCTCGATAACCGCTCTGATTCTCTCACAGGACTAACGAGGCCCGTTAAGGCGGTCGCCTGGTGAAGGGTGCACTTGTGTGTGTGTGAGGGGGTAAAATCGATGAAGCCTTACGAGCGTCGCCGGCCGGCACATTTATTTTGTATTAATATCACCTCTATGGCCAAAAGTCGTACATGAGCGCGCAGTGTTCCCGCCGTATTGTGTTATGTATGACTTAATTTCTCTGGACTACGTGGGTTGTTCATAGATCGGTTATATTTGCTAATATGGAGACAGAGCAGTCGGCGGTATCTACCGCTCGAGACAAGTCACGTGATGTCACAAGAAGGGAGAGAAAAAAAGAGTCGGGGAAAATAACGTTCATGCTCGGAGCAGACGCGGCGGCAGGAACTTGTCCCTTTACCACCGTGGACATCGCCACTAATTGTGTTTAGCGTTTGCATGGAAAATAATTTCAAATTAAAGCTCTATTGCTCGAAAATTATTCAGTTAAATAGAGATCAAACTTTTACTACAACTTCTTTAACAAGATGTCTCAAACATAGTATAAACATACCCTGACAAACATAACCAAACAAGAACATAAAAAACACGAAAACCTACACCTAGAAATCTAAGCCAAAAAATGTACCAAACATCCTAACTTACAAAGCTTAACCGAAACAAACAAACCAAAAATTAACACAAAAATCGTAAACCATAAAAATTAGAATAGAACTCCAAAAATAAAAAAAAATACCCAAACAGAATTATTTCACATACAACAAACCTGAACAAAACTACCACGAAAATGTAACTCTCATTAAAACCCCCCAAAAATATCACTAACACCTTAATCATAATTTTTTGTTGAAGAACTTTACCCTGAAGCATAACATTAAAAACTTAACACAAGAAATATAAAACAATAAACATAATAACAATATAACACCTAAACTAAAAAATACCATCCTAAATCCTGGTGTTATGATTACCAAAAGCCGCGTCTGGAGGACGGGCTAGCGATGACGGTAATGCAATCAGGTCAGTAACTGCACAAGACAAAGGCCTCAGCGATTCTCCATACCTGTACTGAAGTGTGGTAATATAATGAAAAGTATCGGAGGAATCGGGTTCTGTCTCCTTCAAGCCTTCCAGCCGTCACCACCTTGCCAGGATGGTCCGGGGTCGAAACCCACGACGTTCCGCCATCCGTATATAACCGAGCACATTCAACATCAGCCTCCGGCACATCATGTTACGGTGTGCTCTAAGGTAGAACATTAATTTAATTATCTAAATAGCCGCTCCCCTCCTATATAAATTAAATAACATAACCTTGTAGTATTCTGTATTCTAAACTATATAGAGTAAAACCACAGTAATTAGATTTACATATTTCCTTTAACCGTAATCGTGATCGTGAATCCCACAGTTCTCTGGAACCTAGTTATCTGACCTCATCTACATCGCTTCTCTGAATACATGCCATCCACTCGGAGAGTCCGTTAGTGACTTGAAACCAAAAGAGTTCAGCAAATGATGACCCCGAAAATAAACAAACATTTATTGTGTAGTATGGAAATAGCTCAGAGCTCAGAGGTGACCAGAGAATATTATCATGCATTGAAATCAGTTTGTTTTTTATGTGAGGAACATGGAATCATCCATTATTACATAGCACAAATTTTGTTAGACAGTTTTCTGATCCTTAGCACCTATTATACTAAACAAAAATCATTAAATTCTTCCCGGAGATGCGTCTCCTACTAACTTTCAAGCGGTGACGCTCACATTTTATAAGAACACATCACTGTTGCCAAATCGAATTTAAGTTTATCCCTCCATTCTGGAACGAATCCGGTTCAAATTAATTGAGAAACAACCACCGTAGAATTCTCATGTGCCATCCGAGGCCGTGCAGTCACGAGACTGAGAACCGAAGTTCCCATATCTCGTTGGGTGTATCGTAAAACAAGTGCACCCCGACAGACTAGATGCAATTCATTGAACTGCCGGGTGGGACGTGTGTATCTGTTTTAGTTGGGCTCCGGACCCGTATTTAAGGCTGAAAGGGAGTTGTTACCATAATTAAAATATTACATGCAGGTGTTTCGGCTGGGATTGAAGCTCCCACCAGACACTGGGGCTGGCGTGATGTAGTGTCGTGTTGTCTGTCTTAGTTGGTTAGCGTTGTCGGCAAGTGGCTAGTTAAACTCGCAGAGTGGTAGTGCGTGATTTCCCTATTGTTGTGAGTGCACGTCCCAGTTTTTTTTTATCGTATGGTCGTTTGTGAAATAAATTAACGCGTTACGTAGTAGCACTTTCTGGGGCCAAAAGTACCGAGGGTAAGAGCCTTGTTCAAAGTCATGTCTAACCAGACTGTACACCCGCGTGCACCAGCCCTTTGGAGACGTCGTCGCTACCGAGTGCAAGTAGCCGTTCAAGTGTGAAATTAATAATTTTATTTGAGTGCGAAATTATGTCAGTTTTGTAGACGACACTTAAGACTGCATTTTCCTCTTATGGGAAAGAAATTCATCATGCATAGAATTCAAATAACAGCATGTCAAAGTTAAAATTTGCGTGATTACGGCCGCATGCACCCAAGTAAAATCATCAAACCTACTGAAATGAAATAATTTACACTGAGATCAGATGTCGCGACGTAATGGCCAAATGTTATAAAAACATGAAAGGATGCATCTTCGTATCTTTAAACATTTGCTGAAAATAAAGTTTTTAATGTCGAAAATTATCTACTTCTTCGGTGCACTAAAAACGAATACAGTTTTCTTTCATTCAAATATTTTGTTTTTGGTAAATAGCGGCATTCTGCCTGATTACAACGATACCAAGTTTATAGCAGTGCGAACTGTGGACTCGTTGTGGTGCGTGCATGCAGTAACGAGTGAGTGTCCTCATCTACGACACGACGAACTGCAGTGGCGAGATGTGTAGCCGCGACAAGCTGTGGCGCCCCTCAGCTCCTCGTGGCATCTCTTCCAACCGCGTGGAGGAGTTACGATGTGCGGATGGCTCACTGGGTAGTTCGTTTTATCGCGACTTATTTTGTTAGGTGCGAAGTCGGTCGTCGGTGTCATAGTCGTATTTGGTCCAGTAAACAGTGACGCAGCAATTTGTTACTTCGACTTTTTTCAACATGGCAAAATTTCAGAGTCGTTAGCAGGCACGGACTTACATTCGCAGTAGAAAATCTAATATACAACGAGTGATTTTGAAAGAGAAGAAACTGATTCAGTACTTATCACCTAGTAGCAAGAAAGATATAACGTATAATTCACGTTTTTTAATGTCGTCTGTACTCATTGTTTTAATTTTATTCTATAGTCACTTTGTCCTATTCACATTTGTATTGAAAGCATTTACTACGATAACAAGTTCCGAATCGAGAAAAAAATTTGTAAGAGAAAATGTGAGTTTCAATCCCATTACGTTTTCTGACTATAGAGTTGACATTTGCTCATTTAATTCAGATTTTAAATTATATCACTTAAATTTAAAATGTATTGCTTGTTTCAAATGCCTTTGGTTTTCATTGTCAATAGCTAAGTAAAGATGCACTATGGCGTCCCACTAAAAATGTAATTTTAATTAATATATTTCTTTATAATACACCGTAAAATATGTAATACAACTTACTGGTATCAACGCAGTTAGTAACTTTTGTAAAGTGTGGCATGGCATTGTAGGCGATGACCACGAATGTGTACTTCATTTATTATTGACTGTTGCTACTGTTAATGTACAAGTTTATTATAACGATGATTTGTACGCTTATTTTAAAAGTAAATATCGTACATTACGAAAATCAGTTCTCAAATATCAACAATGTGTGCCTAAAAATGAAACTGTGTACTGTATGTAAATTAGGCATAGCAGATAAATGAACAATTAATACATAATTATACTTTACAACAATAATATCTAAATATATTTTACTAACATTTTTTCAAATTGTATATTTTATGGAACATAAAAAAATTCATTTACTTTATTAATTTTTTTTTCCAATACTGCTGCGCGAGGTGGTTATTATTTTTTTTTTTTTCATAAACACGGTTTGTAAAGACAAAATTGTGTTTTCAATTGTGGGATATTTATGTTTAGTAAAGGCCTCTCATATTATGTGTCTATGGGTATTTCCATTTTTTGTCACTGTATAACAAGTTAAACACGGAATTGTGTAAATTTTGAAAATTTATAACTGAATTATTTTACAGTCGTAAGACAGCACTGAATGAAACAAACCAGTCGCATTCTGCAACAACTGACTATAAATATAGCTGTATCACCTGAAGGTCGAAGGGTCAGTATTTGTAGGCCTATTTTGTGGTTTCGTAAAACACACAAACGCCCCAAAATGTTGTATAACGAACGGTTACATAGAAAACGTAATACAAAAAAAGTTTTGTAAAATGTATAGTCTACAATTTTTTATACTTGACTTTGGCGAACGCAGCGAAAATAAGAACAACTGTGCCTTTGATAAAACGTGCAGATATTGCTGACATGTGTAATACTCTTATTGCTACAGCGATAGTAAGATTAGCCTTTGTTTATAAGGGGTTAATGCGGGTTGCATACATGCTCTGGTAACAATGGAACTACATCTTAAGAGGGCGTGGTACATAATTCAACGCTAAAAGCATTAATCTATAACTGTAGGTTTCTTGAAGCCAATTTGCGAAAATTAAACAATAGCAATCCTAGTCATTAGTTTTAGCCAAAGTTTTAAACATAATTGATTCCAGTGTTACGAACTTCTGAGGCACAATCTCTGACGCCGGAACCTCGTGCATTTAACTGCGGCGCAAGAGATCACGCGTAACGAATTAGCAATTCTGGATAAATATTTACTCATAAAGTTGGCAAATACTATTATCTAGGTTTGTCATTGAGTATTTTATCCATATTGGATTCGAAAAGCGTAGAAATCAATTGATGTTGTCATCGTTTATTTATCGACTACACACTCTTAAAAGCTATTCACTAGGGCAGAAGGTCCTTCGTCATTTAATTTTTTTAACAAGGCGAGAGGTTGCAATTGTATTTAATGTTCGAGTTGATTATTAGGCTTGAAAATATCATTAAACGTGAGTGTTTTTCCCTTGTGAAATACCGTTTTCTAGGATTGTAATTGAGCGTTGAAATTCCAGAAAGCTAATATGGCGACAACATTAATTCGTTATGTGAGAGCAACACAATATATATAAATAATTTGCAGAGCCGATATTGTGCCTTGATACAAAGTATTTTACTCATTCAAATATAACAAAACATTTAGTTTAAGAAAACCAAACTGGCTCCTTGAGGATTACACTTGCAAAATTAAATTCAATGAAATGATATTACAGTCTTTAGTCAAGATTTCATACAATACTGCTGTAGACATAATTTCCCTAACACCTCTGAGAAAAAAATGTTCATTACTTTCTAATTTACATTTTCTTACTTCTTTTTTATAATACTTTTGACCATTCAATATGGCGTCTCTTACTACGCGCAAATATGCTCCTTTATCCATAAGATTAACTCATCAAATTTTACAAAGGCCAACATGGCGCTGAATAGTTACCATAATTTTACTTTGGGCAACAACATATATGCCCACGATCATGGCATCTCCGTGAAATAAAAACCTAACTCACAAAACTTGCCAACTAAACGGAAATTAATTTACCAGAACCTGAACCAACAAACTAACATTACTACAATGATAACTAGCGCCCCAAACTGGTATAATTTCAACTCAACATAGTCAATTAGTCTTAAATCTAATACCCATACTTAACTTATAAAAGCCTCGCCATCTCATGTTCACTCACAACAAAACCCCGCATTTAAACCTAGTTTGCTCCCCTCCCCAAACAAACGACATCAACAAGTGCATGGTGGGAGAAAGACCACTAGTGCCGGAACTTGAAGTTGCGAACGTCTCAAGTAGGCCGGATCTTAAAATTTGCACAGAGCTCGCAACACTGCCCTCTATATATGACGTAACAGCTGCAGCTACAGAAAAGGCCGCTAGAGAGCACGTCACTGCCCAACCCTGGCCAACTATTCGTGCTTCACTCGGCCAATCACCTTCCAGGGCAAGTCAGCCCACATTATCAATGGGACATAGCGTAGTTGAGTCTTGAGAATGCAGCAGACCAGACGTAGTGCGTGACATACTTTTCAACGATTCGTCGCCGGATGACACTGGAAAATATATTCCTGTACAACACAATGTATGTATCCATTTACATCAACAACCATTTTTATTAATGATATACAGGTCCCGTGTAAATTATCGATAAAACACAGCAAAACATACGGTTCAGTCAAATGTAGTAGGCGAAAAAATTTTCCATGACGTAATATCGGTTGAATTCGGTGAAACGGTGTTTCAGCGTTTATACATATTGGTTTCGAAAAAAGCAAATAAATCAATTGATGTTTTCGGCATTTATTTATCTATCACGCATTCTTAATAGCTATTCACTTGGGCAGAAAATCCTTTGTCATTTCGTTTTTTTTTTTTTTTTTTTTTTTTTTTTTTACCAGGCGAGAGGTTGCGTATTTGTATTTAATGATTGAGTTTATTATTAGCTTGAAAATATCATTAAAAGTGTGTGTTTTTCGTATGTTAAATTTCCATTATCTAGGATTCTCATTGAGCGTTTTATCCATATTGGCTTCGAAAAAAGCGAAAAAAAATCAATTGATGTTTTCAACGTTTATTTATCAATCACGCACTTTTAAGAGCTATGCACTAGGGCAGAAAGCCCTTCGTCATTTCATTTTTTTTTTTTTTTAAGAGGCGAGAGGTTGTGTATTTGTATTTAACGTTCAAGTTGATTATTACTCTTGAAAATATCATTTATAGTGCGTGTTTTTCGCTTGTTGACCATCCGAGCAGCGCCATGAAATTTTTTTCCTAACTAATCCTAACCTACTGAGCTATGGTGGAGGTCCGGGGAGGAACGGGATTTTGTGCGTCTCAGGGCTGAGTCCCATACGCCTATACAGGATAAGTTTCATGCAGAGGAGGCATGCATCGTGGCAGAGAGGGATTGGGCAGGAATCGCCGCGATTGGGGCCTTGACTACCTCCCTAACAGCACATACAGCTAAGCCATAATCTAAGAAGACAGTAAGAAAAACCGGCATAGTACCGTAAAAACCCTCTCGAAAGAATTGAATGTAACCACTCAGCAGTTACATGCATTAAAAATAAAGTGGCACTGGAGAAAGTAGGAAGGTCCAGTTTATCAGCAAGTGAAGTAAGAGTGGGGTAGGGAGGCGGGAACTGTAATTAATTTCTTTGTTTTAATTCCTTTTAGCTTTATTTGGGAGGGCGAGGTTAATAAGGACCATGAAATTTTCCTGAAATGTGTGGTGTATATTTTTGGTACCGGACCGATCGGAGAATTTGGTCTATTTTAACCTAGTATATTTAGGGGGGGGGGGGGTAAAGTATCTCTTCAAATGTGCGTGGTACAATAAATGGCACATTCACTAGTACTCCTGAACTGTGTTTTATTTCGTACACAACCATGGTCGATGTACGTTTATTGGTCTCTGAGAAAAAGCGTGACTCCGAATACGCTCTTATGAAATTCTGAGAAGAAAAATGTGAAATTTGTTACTATTATATCAACTCTATATACTTTGCACTACAATAAAAGAATCACAGTTGAACTTTTAACGTATATTTAAGTCGTAATTAGTTAAGCGTATAAAAATTTTGCTCCACTATATATATATATATATATATATATATATATATATATATATATATATATATATATATATATGTATGTATATGTAAATATATATATATAAATAAATATATATACATAGATACACAAAAAAATATGAATTGGAAACAAATTGTTATTTTTTAAGTATCTAACTAGTTTATTTAAATATACACATAACATACAGAATCAATGACAATAATTTCGCTGACCATATTTACCAGTAATTAGTTTCGCTTCTACTGAAGACTTCGTTAACTGTGGTTATAATTATTTACCACCGAGGCGATCAGTTAAGGCTCAGTTGGTGTCGCCATATTGAATTATAATAATTTTCGCTTTTTTGGAATGCTAAGAAGGCAAATTTTAAAAATGCGATTACACCTCAAATTCTATGTACATTTCACTACAGTACTGACCTTGTGATTTAACTGTTAACATATACTTACGCCGCAATGTGTGTGGTAAATTTATTCAAATCAATAATTTGCACGACAAATTGCGACCCAACTATACATTACTGTCTGTATTGCGAAGCTTGTAGTATACCACAAATCAGATAGAATTTGCGGTATAGTCGCTGATTTTACGTTTTTCTTCTCAGACTTCCAAAAATGCGAAACATAATAAAATTAAATATGGCGACTGAAACCGAGCCTTAACAGGGCAGCCACCTGTCCATAACATGTCCATTCTCTTTGACATGTATGTATTGTTCTCATCACAGAAAATAGTCAGCAACTATTTTTGTTTTATTTAATAACTGTACACGTCTTTAAAAAATTCTATATTTTAATTGAAACAATACATGGTCAGTATTCATAAAAAAACATATATGCGAAACAACTCGTCAAATCCACTCACTTTGTTATAGCGACCAATGAATGAAACTATTATTACTCACACTACAGCTTGTTGGATTAATCAAAATAAGTTTCTATGCACGTACTTCTAGGCTGAAGCTTGGTAGCACTGGTTACAGAAATTATGCTATCGCTATGCATTTCAGTTGGTGACCTTGCGGTGTCTGCGACGGTGAATTGAAAGTTTCGTCCACGATTCTCTAGTAAATGAATTCCAACAATTTGTTTACTAGAAGAAATATTCTTTAAGAGTTTGCTGGTGAAGGGACCAAGCATAACAACCGACCATTAGCGGCAAACTTTTCAACAAGCCATATAATAAGGTCACGTAAACTAGTTACAGAATCGCTACGCAAATGTTTTCCTATTGTTGTGGCACATGTGATCTGTCCACTTGATTCTTGTCCGTAGATTGACTGTACTGTATCTTGACTATGTCATACACCTAGTTTTCTGACGTTATTCAACTTGCATCGTGTGACGTGCTCTTTATGAGTACAATGATATTTATAAATTATTGGCATCCAAGACGGTTTACCTGAAAATGAATACATAAGTTAACTTAATTTTCTTCAGTAGTCGAGATATTTGCAGTGTTTGTTTCTTTGTTACAGAATATTTGTTGGCAATTACAGGACAGTCCTGTTAACGCTAACTTTCCTTGAAAATGTCAGAATCAATCAAATAATATTTCGTAATTTTAGAAAAAGAAGCTATAGCGTGCAGATAGTTTTCAGTACAATAAAAGTAAGTGTAATATGTATAGGCAGAATTTGGACTCTACAGATGGAAACATTGAAAAAATTCCTGAAACCTAGAAACTTTTTAGAAGTGATCTGATGACACATACGGCAGTAAAATATATAGTTAATGCATTCAGATACACTTAGATATTCACCCTAAATTTGGACTACAGTCTTGAGCATATTTATTTGATTTCTGATATGAAAATGTCTTAAGAATAAATCTTGAATTATTATTACTAATAAAAGTGGTTATAATTTTGATTTATAGCTCCATACAGCGTGGACAAAATTATTAAATCCCGCAAGGACAACGACACCATCACAGTGGCATGGAACTTCAAACCTTTGAAAGGCGTACCTTGTGCAGCAGAGTTCCAGCTTTCTTACTGTAACGTACGTCTAACCAACTGTACCACAAAGAGCATCCCAGTCAGCGGTGAAGACTACGCCCTAGACTTTCACAAGACAAGGGACTGTAATGGATACGCACTTATAATGACGGTTCTGGGTCCGAATGGACAGAAGTCTGATGATCGACTTTATCCATACCTTGGACCTCCAGATTTAGTAGGTAAGTCACGACTCATGTACATTTGGACGTAACTTTGCCAATACAACAATGTCACAGAATATTAGTATACCTACTATAATATGACAGAGTTCAAGTTCAGGTCCCTAAAAAAAAGTTAGTAAAACGACAACTGTATTATTATTGAGAATGAGCGAAGGTATAACTAAGACCTCTTATTTCGTACTAACCTGGTTTGAAACCCGGTATGGCGTTTCCGATTTAGAATTTTCCATGGTTTTTAGAAACCACTCCAGACCAATGTTGAGGAGGTTCCACTATCAAGGCCTTGGCTGATTCAATGCTACATTCTAGTTATTGTTGAATGCTGTTATTTCATAACTGTTTTCACACATGTCGTAGGCAGATGCTACACATGTAAAATAAGTGCAGGCAGTGTTTTTCTTGTGTACTCGCTGTGTTCCAGCACGAAAGTAACATCAAGTGTAAGAGTAATTAATAGCATATCGAGAGCATAGGCGGTGGTCAGGATGTCACGCATGAAGAGCTTTTCAAGTCCTGGACAGCGACATGACGTGAAGCTCTACAACGGAGAAACAACGAAATGCGAAGTTCTAGGGAAACTGAAATAGGCTACGCCACGAAAACTCGCTAGCCAACGGTAAAGTCCGCTGCATTTCCCACATGCATAAAATCGGGGACGATTTCCCCTCCCACCTGAAAAACCTAATCTGAATCGCCTTAGTGGGAGGCGAGTGCTTTAACCACTGTGCCAATCGTAACCTCCAGTGTAAGTTTATAACTTTAAGAAGATTAGATAGCAAGATTCGTACTGTTAAATCGGAGTTTTTGCGTTAACCAGCATTTCCTTAAATAACTGCTCGGGCAGTACGGCATTTTTTCAACATAATTTTTAATAGTTTTATCTATTCACCACACGTTTTATGTTAGGCCTATAGCATCCCATAAAATAAAAAAAAGCGAACATGGCATAAGTTGGTATTTTTATAGCTTCCGCACTCAATTTCCTACACTGAAAAAAATCAGCAGGTAGTTTTTAAGACGACAGTTCTGTAATGCCACTTTAGGGTAGCGACAAGCAAACTTTAGTACAAGTAACAGAATTTTCAGTTATATTTTACTATACAAACTGTTAGCAGAACTATATAAACAATGTTAAAAATTATTTTGCTGTAGGAACCATATCTTATGTAACAGGAACAGTATGTTCTGTACTAGGAACTGTACACATGGCTGTGAATTCCATTCCAAGGGCATTGTTACGATAACAGAACATTACTTTGTAAACCTAATATTGCCGTTTAGTAACTGCAAAGGAATGTTTGTTGTCGATACGTTATTTTCCTTAAGTTTACAGGAAAGGTATGGTACCAAAACAGTATCGTGGACTGTTAGAGAAACCCACCGATTCTGTTATAATTAGTTAAACTTGTAGAGATAACAAACGAGTATGGTTGTTGCAACAGAGTATTGGATTTTAAGAGGTACCATCTTGTTCTGTTGAGATTACAGAACTTATATTGTAGAGTTACCAGACAAGTATGATAGCGACAACAGTGCAATGGATTGTTGGAAGTACCGACGGCTGCGACGTAAGTGATATCTGTTGTTGGCTCCAGGAACTTCTTGCTAGTATGACTTATACTATAGAATTTAAATATATTTTTGTGTTTTGCTACATTCGTTTAATACTTTGGTTGACATCTGGCTATAATCTCCTAAACAGTAGGAGGGCCAGGTCTGGAGTAGGTGTTGTACGAAGTTATCTTGGGGCAGAGGACTTTGTCCGATATGTACATCGTGATGAGGTGTGGAATTACCAACATATATACGACCAATCGCTACTTAATTATTCTTTAACGTGTCTTTGAGACGAGAAAAGTATTTAACTGTTTGTACATGCGTCACACAACAGGTTTTGTAACGATGTATCGAACAAAACAATGCGTACAGCCGCTTTGTATAATGCATTAGAAGCGACTGTTTTGACCCTGTAAGGCACCATAACATATTGTTAAAATTACCATACTGCATTGTAAAAGCAAAATAACAGATTGTTAAAATTACAATACTGTATTGCTGGGAATACAACACAGCACCGTAAAAGTAACAGAAAAAATTGTTAAAATTACAATACTGCATTGCTGGGGTACTATAGGCTGTTCACTATAAAGTGAGCACTCAGCAAAATTTGTAACTAATTAAAAACATGTTTTATTGGGCCAGTATATGTTAACTGTTGAAAAAGTAGAAACGTTTACACTGGTTTCTTAGTTACATGGAAGTTTTCATTTTACAAATTGTGACGTGAGCATATGGTCACTACTACGATTAATTATATAAAGTTTTCAGTGTCAACCAACTAGCATAAATCAGTATGTAAGAATAACTATGCCTTGCGACTATTCGTTATCCTCGTAATTATGTCAGGATCACATTGAAATAGTTCACATTAAGGTACTATTACTACAACAAGTTTTATATTAAAAAAATAAGGAATTGTATATATTTTGTCTTTGTGAAAACGAGTGAGAGAGGAGCAGGTGCAGAGAGTGTCTTGGGGCCTCACCCCACCCCCGCTCGAACCACCTACCTAGCAAAACAAGAGGGGAGGGGCTCCAGCGAATAGTTTTGTAAGTTGTCACTGTATTGTAGATATTTAGTAATTAAGAAATCATGTGTTAACAAGTAAAAGAACCTTTTCATGAAATTGAATGTAAATAGCAAAGATATATTAAGCATTATTTAATAAATACGGTTCTGACCGGATTTGTTGTCCTCGAGAGGCGGTGCGATCGGTGGAAAGCTGACTTCTGATTGGCCCAAAACGAACCGGAGCTTGCAGGCCAAGTGACGGGAGGTTTTAGCGCAAATCGGGGGGAAGCAAGACGTCGTTGGGGAACGATGGACGTTGTCGAGCCGGGGGAGACGTCGGCGAGCCGCGGCGACGGTAGGGCAGAGTGCCACCGTCAGACGTCGAAGCTAGGCGTCGAGACAAGGAGTATTGTGGGCCGAGGCGCTATCATCGTCGTTGTTTTTTGGTGTCGGGACGCCATTAAGATTTCGCCCAGTCACAAAGTACGTCGGGCCGAGACACCTCTGATTAGTAATTGTAGGGAGATAGTAAGACAAGGCATGTTATATTCTAAGTAGTCGTCGGGGTCTCCGTTAACGCGACTGTTATCATTAAGAGCCGTACCGACAATTCTGCGACAGTATCGGTCCGCCCCGTGAGGACCTGCAAACTTTTCATTTCAGTATCATAGTATCCCGAACTTGCATCCAGCAAACAATAGCCAATCAAGCATTCCGCATAAATAGTAAACAAGTATAAAAGAAATATAACTCCGCTCGTAAAATAGTAAAGATAACTGCAACACGGCCGAAAGAAAACTTTACTCAGTGCTTACTTTATCGTAAATGGCGTAGGCCTATACACAACATCGTAAAATCAAGAAAAACATATTGTTAAAATTACCATAGTGCATTGCTTGGAGTACTATTCAGCACTTTCAAGAACAGAACCTATTGTTATAATTTCTATACTGATTTTATGGCAAAACTAAACAACACAGTAAAGGCAACAGAACAGATTGTTAACATTGTCATACTACGTAGCTGGGAGTACTACATGGTACTGTCACAGCAACGAAATAGATAGTTAACGTTGCCATATTGCGTTTTTAGGAGCAATAAGTAGATATTGCTACTACTACAGAATAGCTTTGCTGACAGTACCCAGCAACTCTGTAGAAACAAATAACCAGTTTTGTTGGTCTTACAAACTCTATTTACCATGTGTCGATGGTAACTGTAACCAGTTAGATAGCTGTCTCTATGTTAACAATAACGGATGGTTGGAGCAACCAAAATCTGGTTCTTAAAACAATATATTTTTCTCAGTGATGAAGGTAAAGGAGGAAAGTACATAATGAAGCTTGAAGTTCGGTCACTTGGATTTCTACACTTTCAGTAATATCATAGAGTTGCAGATCTAGTTGGCGTGCCATTCGTCTACAAGAAGCCTGAAACCGCGCCGGCTAAGAGTGATTTTTGCTCACTCACCACGTGATTCTTCGCCTCTAAGCGCCATGCTCACTACTTCTCTTGACGTGCTAAGTACATAGACATCTTAGTATTATATCGCGTACCTGTATCACAAATATTTAGAGCCTACTTCCAGTTCATACGTATTAAAACGATTATATACATATTTAAGGACAGTACTATTTTATCTATACGGCTTCATTACACGTTTTCTGACGGAAGAGTTAATCATTTTAGATTAATTTTATATTTCATCCCGGCATGATTCACAAGGGTGTTACCATCACAAACATGACTAATTATTTATACAACTTGTGGAAACATATCTTATATGCATGTGATTCTTATTTCCTGAATCTTTAAGGTAATTCGAAACATTTGAAACTTGACCAATAAAATGCAGAAATAAGTCAGTGATGATTTATCAGACCGAATTGCTTGTATTGTAGCATCGACAGTCGAATATAAACCACACCAGTGAATCATTTAGAGAACTGTACAGGCTGCTTATGTCATCACATGTGGAATGTATTCTGTTGGTTAATCACACGTAGCAGTACAACTGACGATTTTCACTTAACCAGACCCACACACATATTACATTTTTTGCTCCAAATGATGTAAATAAAACATTTGTCGGACCGTGAGTTATCAGGAACCATACGGTATAAAATCTAAATTTTATGAAAACTAAACAAGCACATTGTAACAACTAAGCATCTGTTACGAAACTGCTTTGTAACAAGCGATGTTGCCACGAAGTAAATGTTTGCATTATAACGAAAAATTTCTTTTTCTTGTCAGCGTTTACCATTAAATGTGATTTTAAATTAAACATTTCACTGACTTTTAATACTTATTTGAAAGTATAAAAATTAAGTGTGCTCAGTACATTTTAAACACCGTGACAGAGGTGTTAAAATACGTATTTTGCACGCCGTACCATAAAGGCTTATTTGTGTGGGAAGCCTAATCCCATTTATGATACTTGTGAAATATAGACTGCATGAGTTTTTTTTTTTTTTTTCGCCGAACAACACATTATTCTACAAGTTTTATGTAACTGTTTGTTTGCAATTTAAGTTAACACACAATTTGACTTGTTTTTAAATAATACAAAGTTAATAGGCCTATCGACCGTTGGAAAGTTTAGTGCAGCTTTGTTTCACGATGGTTTAATGAAAAGAACCAAAATAAAGATTAGCAGCTATATTTTATAAGCATACTAGTTTCCAGACTCCTTTTACCCAAACCATCAAACACCTCCAATAGCCACTTTATTAAACTTGGTAAAAATAATTAACTGCAGACAAACTCTTAGAACACTACACACCGGTTGAATATTTCTGCAGGGTTTGCTTAAACTTGTCGCGTATAATGTGATATTTTTATATTATTTTCTGTTGTTGGTGTCAATAAATTATGTTACTTTACTAAACCCAGTTAAAAGAACGTTTTGTTACTTAATCTTATGTTCTAAAATCGTTGTTCTAATTCCAAGTGATATATTTTTATGATGCCATCTCAATATCGGTAAAGTAGCTATATACATGCCGCTACAAACCGACACTTAATGCAGTACACTTAGTGAGTAAATGCTCATACCTATACTGTGAAAATTGGTAACGGTAACTGTCAAATTTCATCGCACTCATACGAAATGAACAATATTTACAACTATGTTCGGCAATTCGAAGAACCATTGCTGTCATCTCATTTGCAAACTTCATTGTAGAGGGTGACTTGGTCCTAAACAAACTTTTTATGCATTTAGTAACACTAAACCCAAGACTATTGTAAAAATAAGTGGTTTTGTATTACATTTAGGTAAGGATACATCAAAACAAGTGTGATATTCCGGTTAGTAAAAAATTAAGTTGAATCAATATATGCATACGTGTACGAAGTGCTTGTTTCATTCGATGATTCTCAAATGTTACAGATGCACCGGATAATCTGAGAGCAACGAGACAGACCTCCAGTTCTTTCGTCGTAGAATGGACAATACCAGCCTCTCAAGTAAACTGCGAATATTTTGTTCATTTGTATATATACAGTAAAGTGGGCCAATCCAGTTACAGCTACACTAATTCTTACAATGATGGTAGAAACAACCAAACGCAGACCAGACTCACGTCGTGCACTGCATACGAAGTCGGCGTGCACTTTGGAAATTTTAGTAATGAGGAAACACCTTCAATAATCGCCTACACGTTGCCAAAAGGTTAGTTTATATGCATGTATATATATATATATACACACAGTAACTTTAGTAAAGATTACGTCACATTTAGTGTACAAAAGTTTTTAAAAATGCCTAGACGAACATTTTATTTAAAAAAAGAAATTTCTTGGACGTAACAGAGGTGTGTTCCTCTGTTTTCCGAGAAGTAAAAAAATCTGGTGTCAAAATTTTCAAGAACTATTTTATGCACTGAAATATACTAAAAAAAAAAATAACAGTAGGTATTAACTGGCGTAATTGAAAAACGACGTCTGAAGAAAAATAATATTAAGAGATTTTCACTTAACAAACCATTTGCAGAATAAGTAAAATTCAACATGATAGTAAACCTTCAAAGCCTTCAACTCTCTGAAAAATAAACCAAAACCGATACACTTTATAAATTATTTTAAGTCGTACTTAAAACTAAGTTTAGTAAGTAAGTAGTTAACAAATATAGGTAAGAGGCTACAAGTACACGAAAACAGTTTTTTAAAAAATTAAACAAAACTAATGTTAAATTACACATAACAAATTTCGCCTTTACCTATCACCTACTATGATGGGATAGGAAAACTCTTTATTATTTGCACAAGTCGCAAATTTAAAAAAAATACTCCTTGCTCTTGAGGTGTAAAGATAAAGTTCTGCTGATATTTCAGGGAACTTTCCCAGGTACAAACTATACAGCACATATTTCTCTCCGAAATGTTTTACTGCAGAAAAATATAACTTTTCTGTGTAAGTTACCGAAGTCAGGTTTCCCACATTGTTCCCGAAAATTATATGTTCAGAAAAATAAATTAAAATAATTTACTTAGTTTTACAAATGCTGTGGCGTTTCAATACTTCACAAACAGTATTGTACCTAAATATTTCGTAAGGGATTGAAAAAGTCAAAATAAATTCCTAGGGCTTGTCAGTTTAATAGAAATATCTATACATAAAGCCTCATCTTGAAGGTTTTTATAAGAGTTAAAAAAAGCCTGTTTATTGTATTTGAATACCCAACTTGTATCTTAAACTTATATGACGATACTGTAGGAGGCAGTTATTTTGTTTGTTCTAATGTATGTCAGTGTTGGTCTGTTTAAAATATTAAGGATGAAAAGGCCTTCAAAAATACGAGTACTTGAACCGTTACTACATACAACTGAACTAAAAAAATAATTATGTTTTTAATGGGCAATGTGACAATATTAAAAATTATTCGTCAGTATGTTATACATTATCTTGGAATTATAGACAGCGCGAGCTTATTCCAAGCATAATAATTAAGTAACTTACTTAATGATAAGTGCATATGACATATCACTAAAGAGTGCCATAACCTCTGAATAAAATACGGTGTGCAGAAATTCACTAAACATGTAACTGCCATTGTAACAACCACACATTTTTAACGGAGCCTGCTTTCACATAAAATGTTGTGTCAGAATGGTACCTTCCATTTTCTAGTTGAGCATTTAATATTCATTTGATGAAGGGGGAAACTTTCGAAACGAGCATTTTTGTTATTTTCAAGCCCGAAAATCGCGGTAGAAGACATTAAATGCACCACGGGGCTCGCAGCATTCCTTTGTCCATTTTATTTTTCGTAACTAGACAAGATCACCACAAGAAGCCTTACAGAGGTGAGCTGACAATGAAAGATTCCACGTCAGTCTAGTGCCTTGTTAAAAGAGGTTATTTTGTTATAAATCTAGCGTGCGTACGTCGACCTTACCACTCCAGCGTCAGTACAGCTTCGGCTAGCAAAATATATTCAGCCGTAAGGCGCCCTTAGATTTGTTGCGTTCTTCGACAAACTTTTTAAATGTTTGATGCTTAGGGACACGTAGTTAACCCAAAAAGATTATTACACCACTTTGTTATAATTCCTTGCGTGCATTTCTGCAACTACGCATCGTCGCTATTGGCAGCGTGTCTTCGCGTAGACTCGTCATTTACTTGACTGTGCCAATCAGAACAACGCTACTATGACACCACGTGTCTGTGATTGCGGGTAGAACTCTAAGACTTGTGGGAGTTACAACATCCAATCACAGAGCATGTGAACACGTAAGACATTGGAACAAGTTGGTGTAGTATTTTCGCGGAAACTACCGGGAACTATTGATACTGATTGATTTTACAGGAGACGAAGTATTCAACAACGTGACTATACCAGAAGAAACTTCGTGTTCTGTGACGGTGGCATGGACTACCTCACTATCAAACAACCAGTGTATTGCAGCCTACACTGTGTGCTGGAAGAAGCAAGGCGCCACAGTCGAGAATTGTCGTAACGCCACCAGAGAAGATAGCGACTTCAAAATAACTCTACTTGAAGCTAACACATCATACGTAATATCAGTCGCTGCTCTGCTAGAAACAGGAGTCAACTTTGATAAAGAAACTTTGAAGGCCACAACAAAACCAGGTGAATTTTTACCATCAATACGGTTAAGATAATGTTATAGAAAAGGAATCACTTTAAAAATAATGAATTAAGATTAGTATAGGTGGTTCGGAATAAAGTGAGCGTTCAAAAAAGTCCTGCTAAAGTTGTATTTTCAGCCGATTCGTATCTTCCCGCGCGTAACGGCTAAAGACGGGAAATGTCTAACCTCTCTGGACACGTCACATTATGTTTGCGCGTGGAAGATGAACTGCGCAGTCGGCAGGAATTTATTCAGTTATATAAGACAAATTATTGCTTCTATAAAATACAATTACGTCGATTTATGTTGCTGTAGTTTCAGTATAATTATATTTAAATAGGAAAATACATGGAACTATATCGCGTAGTTTCACTGCCAACCATACAAGCAGTAAGGCAACTAGAACTATATTGAATTATATGCAGTAACATGTAGTGGTATTTTTCAACAGTTGAATTTTTGTGCTCACTTCATACCGAAATAAATATAAAAGAAGAGTAACAATATACTTGAAGCCAGGAAAGCTAAATTATCTGTAACTAGAAGCTTTTACAACGAATAAATTTTTGGAACGTCGCCAAACGTTAAATCAACAAGACAGTTCTTAGTATTAATACAATTAAACTCAATAAGCCTCAGTCATTTAATAAGAATAGTTTAATTTGTTACATTACATTTGGTAAGTATATGTTAAATAATTCTCAAAAAAATTTTCTAAAACTTCCACTGTCTAAGGCTATCACGCAAAATTGTTGCAAGAAATAGCTGTTCTTGCTGTGTTAAATATGTATTTTTAATAATTGCAGCGAACCAATTTTAGTTTCAATCGGATAAATAGTACTGTAAGTAAATCAATTTAACTTCACAAACTTGTCAGACAAATGAAATTTTGGCACAGATTTATATGTATCAATATTAATTTAATAGAATTTTTGTGTCAAATTTGATAGAGAAAAGGCAAATAGTCACAGAGAAGTTACAATTAAGTTTCATTTTTCATGTATTCCTAGGTTACGAAGTCCTCGGTAATGAAGTTTCTGCTATAATATACTAGTCTATTTTCAATTATTGATTAATTACCTGTCAAAACATAAATCTTGGATTTATTCTGTTATGTAGAATCCTGTATAAAACTTAAGCAATTTACTTAGTTATGATATTTTAAGAATTTGCAGGTCTATAACCTCAAACCCTACTGAATTCAAAGGTGTCAATATATTATGCTCAATTAGAATTTGTCATTATATTTTCTGAAACGTTTATTAAATGACTCATATGTTCAAATACTGTTCTCTTCAATACGGAAAACACGCTTCATTAAACCCAATGAAAATATATTATTTAATTGTTTAGTGTAAAAATATAAAGCTACTTTTTCAATTGTAGAAAAATTTACTTTGACAAATATATTCATGTTAATTTATCTTTAAAAATGGCACTTCTAGTACAGTTTGTTTTTCTTTTCAGAAATCAAATCACGAAAGATAGCTGTACAATTTTAATATAATAACGTGAAATGACACACGTTCTTTACAAATTCACGTAATACTACTTTCCAATTAGAAAGACAGACAACGTTATAACATATTGAAATGAAATTTTAGAACTTATCTACAATCTATTCAAAAGTTACATGAATAATTACTGCAATATTTTATTAATGTGTGTCGTGCAACCTTCTAAAATGGATTACTACAAGAATTAACCCAACGTAAAAATTTGTTCAATTCTAAACATTTAAAATACAAATTTTTGTTGCTATCAATTCATATTTCCTGAAAAAATGACATGAAATATTTTTATTTATGTAGTACCATAATCCAAAACGGTGGTTCATCATCTAATATCAAATCTTTGATATTCGACTGTCAAAATAAAAAATGTATTTTGAACCAGTTCGTTATTATCAAAATATGATCTATGGATTAATGTTTAATTAAAAAATTAATTATCGTTTTCAAAATGGTAGCAGCAAAAATTAAAAATATTGATGTTCCAAAATGGATTGCATAAAGCAATACACCAATTCATATTCAGTTATTAAAAAATGAATTATCAAATGTCAAACCTTGTGTGGATCTTTCGAAGTGTTTCAGAGACATGAAATAGCCTACCACCAGACGTTTATAAATGGCCACAGTTTTCACAGTAAGTTTAATTATTGTCCGAAATCATACGCATAGACTATGGATTCGAAATACTTTGCGCGTACAGTGTTAAATCGAATTTCGTTTACGGGCAAGGGTAAAATAGAGTGGAGAACACACCCACAGGCACGAATTTGACCTCTCAAGCCGTCTCCCTTTGAAGTAGGTGAAAACGAAATGAAATATATATGCTCTCACAAAGACCATAATAATCGTACCAAATTACAATAAAATGATTACACTCACTCGTATCACTATTTTTACTAACAACCTAACAATAAAACAACATAGATGTAAATGTGCCTGATATTTGCGATCTACTGTGTTTATGTTTTATGGTTGAATTAGTAGATAGTGAGAAGGTTCCCATCGGTAAGGTCTATAGTTTTATCCCATCAGGACATTTTTAGAGGAGAATTATATTTAAGGCACTTCTGAAAATTCACTAGGGTATGGTTGGTCAGCAAAATTTCAAGTTTTTGGTATTAAATATTTAACCCCAGATCAATTTACCCGTGTTATAAATTTCAATTGACGCCATCTCGGTCAATTACAAGAACTAATATTATAATTTATCATAAATATTATACGTGCAAAGAATGCACTGTGGATGTGGCATTTAGCAAAATATTTACCATTTAATCAATATGTAGGTTTTTTAATTCGCGTCATTTTGTAACATTGAATAGCGTTGCAGGTGGTAATCGACAAAACCTGTCTGGTCACATGACTGAGATAACCTACCCTACGCCAGCGAGTGAATTTTCAAAAGCGACTTTAGGGTTATATGACAGTTGCATGTAGTGAGGGCTGCTTCTGAGTCCTCGTGCTTGTTGATCCTTCTTTCTTTCGTTCCTGCTATACACTCATTTCATAGTAAATATTCTTCTATTCGATACTACATGTGACTGCTTACAACTGCGTCCTTCACATAGACAATCTCAAAAATATGAGTAGTAAAGAAATACCAACAAATACTATTTGTGCTATCTGTAACATTATGGAATATTTTTGTCTGTCCAACCTACACTGTAAAAAAAGTGAGTAATATTACTCATCATATGTATGGTAATATTCCCCAACCTTGAGAGGAAAGTCTGATTTCCGAACATGTGTGGAAATTTCCGCAAGGTAGTGTATTGGCCACACAAACCACTCGGAAGTTTCGCTCGCGCGTTATGTCAAATTGTCCTAGAGATCTTGCGCAAATACGTAATGAAAAATTACATTACCAGTTGAGTAACTTTCCTTGACACGTGTTGAGTAATTTTCCCTCACTTGTAGAGGTAATATGCTTCCATTACATGTAGAGTAAATTTACCAA
>PNEQ01001003.1:0-33016 GCA_003012365.1 Medauroidea extradentata | reverse complement strand
AGTCTGTACTTTTTTTACCGTATTTGAGCCTATGTGAACGACACAATTATAGAAATTGTTCACAGTAGAGTTAACAATATTCAGTTTCATGTAATGGATAACTGTTAAGCATGTTAAATACAGTTGTGGATAAATTAAAAATAATTATTTCACACAAAAAAACAGCTTATAAATGCTATTTAATACGTTCTGCAATTAAAAATAAGATTGCGTCAGATCAACCTAATTCTATAAACTCAAGCTTACACGTGGAAAAGAAAAGTTTTTTCCCACCCGACTTCTTCCTTATTTAAGAGATTTATGATCATAAAATATGTACCATACGATATATTATTTATGAAAGATACGTTAACTCTAAGTTCACAATTCAGAGACTTAAATAACTGGTTCCAGTTATAGTCTGAATTTATTTTAATTCTGTTGATGTCTGTGTCTGCGGCACAGGTTGGTAGCATCAGAAGGGTGAAAAAATTTTAATATTTGTTTTAATGTCTTTATTTCCACATTTTTACAGGTCCCCGGAGCACAAAATGTGAACAGTAAATGAATGTATGGACAACCATTTATGAGAAAATAGAGATACTATTGAATATCCAAAAGAATGGAAGACAACTGTAAAAAAAATTCAATTTTATATCAAAGATTTTATATATTTCTTGTCTTGCATATGGAAATCACGAAAAAATAAATAAAAACATAGACGAGAATTGTCTCGTATTCATTTAATGTAAACCTTGTACTCATTTTTCGGTAATAAAGTTCTCTTACGTGTTGAATCTCCATATGAATACATTGACTAATGTTAATTACTACTATTTGGTTGTAAGTACTTTGTTAATTTTTACGCACCAAGATGTTCACGAGTGTAATGGAAGTAAGCATGTGAGTATTTATGTAAACTAATTTCACCGGCATTTGTTTGTACAGTGTAGAGGAAGCCTCCTGCACATTCCCCTCTCCTTTCCAAAACACAGAGAGAAAGATAACTATTCTCAGAATTATAGAGATGATCTCGTACATTTTAAGAGATCCATTTGGGTTTCTGGCATTAAAATGGCATGTGTCAATATTAATGTCCTACTGTAAGAACTAATTCCTAATAATGTTTCTAATAATATATATATATATATATATATATATATATATATATATATATATATATATATAAACTCGAAATTTTGCCCCTTCATACATCCGCCGGTTTTTTAAGTAGTTCTTTTTTTTTAAACAATCTTGTGGCACTTTCATCACATTGCTTTTCCATTCTATCTACGGTTCAAGTATAACGATGTACCTGTAGAGGTTATTACGTTATATTTTCAAAACTTTACAAATCAACAAATTAATCCTACGTAAACGATAGAAAATGTGTGTCTTTACTTGGAAGAAAAACAGTGCCTCCTTATGCCCCTCCAATGGAGCCCCTGACAATAAGAACTATTAAGAACCTACCACTTCTTTACAATAACGTAAATTTTTACTATTTCATACAGGCCTATTCAGTATTAAGGCCATGACCCGTAATTGCTAATGTTTTACAATAGTTATTATTTTAATCCTAAACAAGATTATATGACGAAAAATTGTTTTTCAGCTTTGATAAAAACAGTTAACTAATTTCTAACTAATATCTTCCAAGACAAAATAGAAAATGGTTTCAACTAATAATTCAACTAAGGAAATTCTCATTAATTAACTTATTAGCCAAACTATATATATAATTGTTAGTCTACAAAGATTATACTACATAATTAAAATACATTTTAACAGAACTGTGCAACTGTTTCTCGATATTAGTTAACGCAGTTTGAATAGAATAGAGCAGTTAACTGACTATAGCTGGATACATAACCATGTTATTATATTACAGTTCCTCAAAAATGTTCACTTATTTTTCACGTATAGTACGCACTATTTTCAATGTCGGCGATGGAAGTTAACCGATATGTTTATCAGGGCTGCCACTACTGCTTCATCGGGTCATACGTCTTGTCCTGTTGTTTTAAATGCAATCTTATTCTGCCATGTGTTCGGTACGTTTTACAAATATCGTTAGCATCGTCTGTCAAAATACGCAATTCTTACATGGGATAGACAGTATACATTCATTTGGAACCAAGCTTACCGTAGCAATGAATATTTTGGATTTTGCATCGAAAGTATCACACACTTTGTTTTGAAAATAAGCCGAAGCTAATCAAAATATGTTCTGGTAGGCAAACTAAGCATTATTTTGGAATAAAAAAGCTTTCATACATTCGTGCACACAGCATCTAACTTTTTTAACGCATTCAGTTCAAAATCATATTAGATCTTTGCACTAAACTGAACAAGAACTCCCGAGCAAAGCCTTAAATATACATTTGTGTAAGTTCAATGCCGGACCATTTAGCATCCAATCGTTATAACATCCTGCGCGAACTATATCACACAGTTCAAATTATGAGTATACAGGAGTTCATTTTCATTTTAAATGTTTAAACTTGGCACGCCTTTGAGTACTTAAATATTCTGTTTGGGAAATAAAATTTAAATCGTTGATTGTACGTTTTATTTTGTGCACTTTTTAAATAAATATTTACAATAAAAAATAAATAAAATATTTTCTTTACAAATATTAACAAAACCATTAAATTTTCAACACATGCATAAATCAACATGTACAATATATGTATGCATGTAATAGCACACAGCTGTTAATATATGAATGTTATAGCGAATAATTGTTTTAATTTGATTTCGGTTGCAAGATTGTCAACTTAAACTTTACAAAACTATTTTTAAAAATATCTTATTCTCTCTCTAAGACCGTAATTCTCATAAAACACTCACACGCTCATAATCTTGAAGTTTACAGTTCTAGGGTATCACACATAAAGTCTCGCTAGGATAAATAATGTCAAAATTCCAATCACGCAGTTGCATTCAAGTCGAGCAGCATCTAAAACACAATAAACATTAGAAATCAAAATTACATCCCAATTACATTTGAATATTTTAAAAGATATTCTCAAGTCGTGAGAAGTTTCTGCGTACTTGCATTACATACATTCTTAAATATTAAATTATTGCTTTTTTCTTTAGCAAGGATGGACTTATGATTCATTTCTAATTTTGAACAATCACTATTAAACTCATGCAATAAATTAATGTTTTTTTGGCAAAACACTAAGGACAGCCGAAACGGTATCCAGTAATCTTGTGGCAAAAGAACTCAAACGAAACAAACAGTTGCTCTGGCTTTGCATATAACTGTACAGTGTCTAGTAATTCGCATTATAAATATTTTAAGCTTGTTATATACCTGAGTGAATGTCTTTTGGCACCGCTATCAGTGATAGTTCGTAAATGGTGTCAGTTGCTGGATAACCGAATGTTGTTGTTGAGTAAGTGGTCGTTGGCCTTTCACAGCCCACATAAGCGGTGTGATCCTTCCTACGACACACATTGTAGGCCACAATGCACTGGTTGTTTGGTATGCTGGTACTCCATGCCACCGTCACGAAAGAAGTTGTTTCTTCTTGAACTGCTGTGTTGTTAAATACTTCCCCTGCAAGTAGAATTAAATACCATATGTATTTTTTTTTTTACAAAAAAAACGGGAATAAATGCTATTTACACATTTCAATTTCATTCGATAGCAGTGGTGAAGTTTATATGTGTTCCCAGGGAAGCGCTACTTATCAATGCCTAGAGGGAAGAACATTTCGAGGATGAATTTCGCACTAGCTTAGATTTCTCAGTCCTATACATCTACTGAGCATTGTCGATTATCCACTGGCTTACAACGGTACCGTAAATATATTTCCTTTGGCTTACTGTCGTCAAAGGTGTGTCACACCAGCTGTCATCTAATGACAGAAATGACAGTGAAATATGTATTCCTACAGTTCAACCTGACCTAGAATGAATCAGCGAATCACTCATATCTCTAGCAATGACTAGTGACATGAAGTATTCGCGTTTTATTTAGTGTAGAAGCTAGAATTCAATCAATTGCAAATTCGTGTCACTTTCGCAACTGGCTCTTGACTTATTTGGCTACTTTTGAAAGGCGGTTAACTAATAATAAAGAAGCTACGAAAGGCCGGTTGTGGTGTGTTGTGTGATACTATGGGCACCACGAGTTACAAAGAAGGAAATTGGAAAAGTTTCAACACTTTTTATTTCGAAAATCTCAATGATTCTTAAACATTTGGAAGACATAATTAACAACTTTCAAAGTTCTACGTTTACAAGCAAAGCGTTAACCAACATAATACAACGTTAAGGGCGCGGTCTACCGCAATTTTCATGATCATTATTGTATTTTGTATTTGTACCACATTTTTTTCTTATTTAAGACATAAAATGTGACTAAATTTGGCTCTAATGAAATTTTTTTGTCTCGCATAGTTTTCGCGTAATTGCTTAAGTAATATTTTGCATGTTTTCGTTTTAACGACCACATAAAACCAACAGATATACCAAACTGAAAAAATTACAATGGATAAAGACATTGCAGGCTACAATGACGTGCTCATAAAATTAAAGAATAAACATTATTTTAATTATAAAAAACAATATACTGAAACTGTAAATAAAAATTTTAAAAATTCAATATTTTTTTTAAGTACAAATAATTTTTATTCTTTAATTTTATGAGTATGCCATTGTAGCCTGCAATGTCTTTATCCACTGTGATTTTTTTCAGTTTGGTATATCAGTTGGTTTTAGTGTGGTCGTTAAAACGGAAACATGCAAAATATGACTTTAACAAGCCATTGCGCGAAAACTATGAGATAAAAAAATGTCATAAGAGCCAAATTTAGTCACATTTTGTGTCTAAAATAGGAAAACAATTTGTGGTACAAATAAAAAAATAAAATAATGATGATGAAAATTGCGGTAGATCGAGCCCTTAAAAGTTTTTAACAGATATTTATAAATAACAACGCAGACGTTACTTAACGTATAATGTGGAACAAATAGAAACAGGATTTAAATTGCATGATGCTTACTCATTAATGACGTGCGATGGCAAAGGATAATGCAGGTAAAATAGCATCGCTTTACAAATGTCCAGTAAGACTGTGCATGATACAAATGGACGCCACCATGAGTACTCGTAAGCCACAAGGCTTTCAAACAGAGAGTTTTCCCAACTCGACTCTGAAACTTAACAGATTTCAACAAGTTTTGAAACCCCCAAACGTGTTACGAATTCCTCCACAATCATGCATCCTTGTACTAAAACATTAATTGAAACTTTAACAAAGTGTTATAACAGTGAATCATGAAAGCGCGCAATGGATTCATAATTATTTTACAGAAATTAACAATAAGTACGAAATGTGCCATTTGAAACTGCAAAGGTTAAACATAATAAACCGTTACAAAAAGTACACTCCTTCAGTGTTTCCAAAACAGAAAATACACATAACAGCTGGTAAATTTACTACGGGAAATTTATCCAAGTATAAACATGTGTAAGCACTGAAACGTCGGCACTACTGACGTTGCCACTGTATCATACAAAACTTCAAAACATCAAATTTAACTTTTCAAAAGTTTAACACCAAACATAATTTAGATGGACGGTGCCTAAACAGAATTAAAAGAGAGAGAGAGAGAGAAGCTGTTATTTATGATTCATTCATGGTGCATGGTGGCCGCCTCCGCACGCCACGGGGGTTTAAGGCTTCGCTCTCTAGTTTAGCAGTGGTTTCGAATATATTTTTTGGAACGCAAATTAATACATATATCAAAAATTCCTTTGGCAGTTTTAACACTTATATATTAATGTTTGTACATAAATTTTTCTGTTGCAATACACCAAACATATTTTTAAATTTTTGCCTCCGAAATAACACATATTTTGTTGTGAAAATAAACCGAAATAAAGCAAAATAATTTTTCGCTCGCAAACGGTAGACATTATTTAAATAAACGCTCTGGCAAAATTGTGTATCGTATGACTGTACACTGTTTCAAATTTTTTTCAAAGCATTTGGTTAAAAAATATTTGAGTTATTTGCAATTGTTTGAAATAAACGAGAGATCGTGGCCTTAAGACCCCAACTTTGAAAGGGCAGGACCTGATTTACATGCGCCTTGTGTCGATCTGCCTCGATGAGAGCTGGCAAGGAAGTAGGAAGGCCTGACCACACACAACCGCTAACTTGGCCATAACTCGCCGCTGCTCAAGCGTCATGGTGAGGGGGTGAAAAGAGAATGGAAACGGAGGAGTAGCTACGCAAAACAAGGAGAAAGGAATACCCGGTTGTCACCTCTCACTATGATTAATATTGAGAGATATTAAGGCCTTGTTACGAAGTTTTGCAGTGATTTCGATAATATTTTTTTAATTGCTACCTAATACTCATATCAAAATTTCGCTGTACAATTTTGACACTTATATGTTATAATTTGTAGCTGAATTTTTTTGTAGGATTACACTGAACTGTTTTTTAGATTTCATTACCCAAAGTACCATGTTTTTCGTCGTGAAAATAAGCAAAAATGAAGGAAATTATTATTATTTTTTTTTTTGCTAGCGAATGGTACATTATTTTAAAAAAAACGAGTCCACAGTATTGTGCATCGTGTGATTGCACATTGATTCAAATTTTTTCAAAACGTTTGGTTAAAAAATATTTGAGTTATTGGCACCAGTCTGAAAAAACTCGGGAACAAGCCGTTAAAGCGTCGCTGGCGCTGCCGACGCCATTGATTCAAGGCAGTCCGGTGCAAAGGTCCAACCATGTGGTTTTATTGGGTCGGCAAGTATCCAACGAGAAGCTGTTGCCTGCTTGAGTGCATAGATATTCTTAGAGGCTAGCATGCAGGTCAGTGAATCAGCAATTTTTCTGGTCTCTAGCAATAATTACACACCGCATTGAATTATCTGTTGAACCATTAGACTCAGTACTAGGAAAACACTCGTAATGGTAACGGCCTGAAAAATCCTCGTTTATTATCGGGCCATAGGCGTGAATCGGGGGTGGCAAGGGGTGGCAGTTGCCACCCCAAACTTTTGTTGATAGAGAACATGAAATTATCATTCTTAGCTGAAGAATAAAATTGTATTTGTGCATTTTTCAAAACACATTTTTTTTTTATTTATCTAGTAATATAAAATAATCAATACAAATTTGTATACATAATTTTAATGTAAGCTGTTCGATCCCCCCATTTTTTATTTTCTAATCATTTTTACCCGCTAATACTAGCCACTCCAATCAAAATGCTTAAATTACGCCCACGTAAGCTGGAATCCATCAAAACGCAAGTCCGTGTCGATTTCGGGATTGCGCATATTTTACACCTCATATTATGTACTGAGCAGATAATACATACAGCCCACAATTTTTAGCGAAAATAATTTTGAACAGTTTGTTTCAATGCCTTCTGCGCACATTTGCAGCGCTGTTTCATGGTCAGTGATTGGTAGGGCCCGGTAGTTTTCGCGAAAAGATTTTTGCCCCACTTTGTTTCAGTGTCTTACGTGCGCACCTGCAGCACAACTTCATGATTAATGGCTGAGTGTTTTTGTGCAGAGTTGCTATTCATTTGACTGTGCCAATCAGTATATGGATAACTTTGCGGCATCCAATCACTGACCACAAAGCAGAGATGCAGGTGCGCACGTAAGACACTGGAACTAAGAGCTGCAAAAATCTTTTCGCGCAAACTACCGGGCCCTAGTTATTATTCGCAGTTGCTATGGCTGCAGATTCACTCCTTCTCTCTCAATTACTTGCTGCAAAATTTACAAGTATTTCCTTGCTACTTTTACAAATCTGTGTAACGTAACGTTTGCAATAGCTACCGCAAAGAAATTCCTTGCAGAACCGACAGTTCCAGCGCTGTAAAAATATTTTTATAAAAATTTCAAAGCATTTATAAATATTTTTACAATATTTTGTAAATGTACTAACCTTTCCCTTACAAAATTATTTGTTTGTAAAGTTACAAGGATTTTCTTTATGAAAAAAAAAAAACTGGAGTCAGTCAAAATCATAGGTTCACCGAAAAATCTGTACCTATTCAAAAATATTCTCCAGAAATCATTTTTTTTTTTAAATAACGTGACTTTTCATGTTAATTGCACGTTTCGAATTTATAGAAATGTTGTATCACAGAACAATGTAAATATTGAACATATATATTAACAGAAACAAGACCTGGAAACAGGAAGACAAGGTTGTGTTTAAGCGCGAGGAAGCGGATTCGAATCAAATTACTTCCAAAAACTTTTTCTTTCCTCAAAATAATTTCACATATTCATATCGTGAAAATGTTTTGTGACAACATACTCTTGAAATTGCTGTAGTTTATTGCAACATATTCGATTTTGTGATGTACTTCTGACACAACGTAGCTGTCTGTAGACCAATAACAGGCATCAGATATTACATTATCGGAATTCTCATTGGCTCAGTCAAATAGGGAACCATTTCCGTGTACAAGTGAAAGCCAGTAATCTTCTGGTAAGCTTAACGTGAGTTGATACCCAGCAAGCAGTCAAGTTTTCCCACGATATACCATGTATGTATTAAAAAATTATTTAATGAGTAAGTTTAATTTAGTTATTTAAGTATAATTAGTATTTAAAGGTTATTTTTCCCTTGTTGCAAGTTGTAATTTTACAAACACACATGTTGTATTTTTCACGATAAAAACATTTGTAGTTTTACAAGGAGTTTCTTTGGCAACTCGTTTTCCAAGGATTTTCCTTGTAAATGTACAAAAAATACAGTTACTTATGAGCACCGCCTTCCTGAGAGCAAGGATAGCTATTTACATGTTAAATTACATTCGGCGGTGCTCAGACATATTTAATCATATCTCTTTCAGGCAAAACAATTGTCAGTGTTGAGGAGAGGAGAATATTGCTACAGTAACGAATATGCATGGAAACATTTATGATGCTTTTGAGTGTTTATTAGTCAGGAATAGACTTATTTGCTCATATTTGTCAGGGTATTGAGAAAACGCCCTAAAAAGATAATGTATCAATGTGGGCCTCATATATGTGTACTTTAGACAGTTACTGAGCCACGGCTAATATAATTTAACATGTATGTCTTTATACTTGCTTGCGCCAGAGCTCCGAGGTAGGCTGCTACCTAATTATTCAATAATACAGAAATAATTTAGTTTCCATGCGTTGCTACGTTAATAAATACTGATTTATATAGTAATTATAAATATATACTGATTTGTACCCTTATTTTCTTGCATGAATTAAACCATGGTTTATTATATTTTTGCACTTAAAGTATCACAAATATTGTTAAAGAAAAAGGTAAAAATTAATCAATGCAATTTTAATTCTTGCAGATAATTAGATTATTTTGAAGAAAAAAAGCTGCTTACATTTTTGCGTTACACGACTTCTGAATGATTCTGTTAAACATATTTTGATTTCTTTCCATTCATGTAAATAAAATTACTAAGCAGCGTCTTAAAATCTGGCATTTATTTTGTCGATTAATCCAAGATTTCTTTTACTAACTTAAGTGTTTGTGCTCTTACATTGCACGGCAATATAAATGAAGTTGCGAACAATTGAGGATACATTTGACCTCGCTTGTCACATTACTACATGAGTCGTGCCGATACTAGAAATAAATACTTGGATTACCACTTTGACAGTTACCGCTGACTGTAATATAGGACATAAAAGTAAATTCTATGTAGTATAAGCGTGGTCTAAACTGTTGGTAGCACAGAAACCTTAATAAGATTCTTTATAGTGAAAAAATATATCAACATAAGTATATATCTTCTAATATTTATTTAGTTATTTTTTTTTACATTATATCGAATGTGCTTTCTATGGACCTATTTAAGGCAACACCTGTCATAACGATTGTCGTTGTTTTATGCGGTTCGGAATAAAGTGAGCATTTCTGAAAGCTCTACATAACTTGCATTTTAAGTGAGTTTTTTCCTTACTCCGCGTGTATTTGTTAACATTGCCAAGAAACTTTATTTAAAAAGGTTTGCACTGTGCTTATGTCTGCATTATACTTCCCCGGAAAATGTCATCTATTACAATATCTATTCATTTAATACACAAATTATGAATAGACAATATCCTTACCGAGATCTGTTATATTTGTATACTAAATAACTTCTACTAGATTTTTGAACGTCAGCGTGTTAATATATGCAATGCAAATGAACAATGTTTCCTACCGAATTCTTTCCACGTGGTTCGTAACTGTAAACAATTTTACGTGAAAAACATCTGTACTCAAATACATCTAACAAAAACGTGGACGTAATACTGAATCAAGGACGAGCTACAACAAAATACTGAAAAACGTTTGCGAATAATACCTCGATAAATATTTTAGACACAAAATACTTCTACGCATAACATTCTCCATAAAATGAATCATGCCGGTAGGAATAGCACCCTGAAAATCGATTGTAAAATGTTACTTTTTAAAGGATAAAACAGAATACTAGATAATATTAAGAAACGGCAATCTGAAAAGTGTCAATTACAATGGAAGAATGAAAGATTAGAAAGATTTATTGTATTTACAAAAATTGTGTTTTAAGGTCGACATTTAGGGTAGCATTACTACCACTATAACTCACTTTACAGGCAAATTGAAAAAACATTTTTACATAATTTTCCATAAGATATCACCATGCACAGTTAAAAGATTTCGTCATGATTTATCCTCTGCACACACACATAAAACACACACCCACCCATCTACATACACACACGCGCACACACACACACACGCACACACACGCATATATATATATATATATATATATATATATATATATATATATATATATATATATATACATTTTAGCTGCCCGCGTAGAAATTTTGAAGTGAATACTGTAATGATAACTTACCTCGTAATGAGATGTTCAGGACATGACTAAGTAGGCTAGTGAAAAGTGGTAAAATGTAATTTCTCGGTTTCTCACATTTGTATAAACCTGGTGAGGTATTGTTATGCTTTAGGGGTGAAAAGGCGTAAACTGTGTTTTCGCCATGTTATCGATGTCTCATTAACACGATAAACTATAGTTATAACAATGTACTAAAACTAGTTCACCGTATTCACATACTAGGAGGATGGTTAGAGTTATCAAACGAAAACAATTTTATCTTTTAGACGAGATTTACCTGTAACAAAATGATTTTGAAGTAGAATCGTATTTGTAGATGAATGGAAATATAGAAACAAAAGAAAGTGTCAATAAACTGCGCAGCGCAAGACATGTACAACATAGAAACATGGTTTGTAACATTTAAATTTCTTATTTTAGCTTTGTTTTGTTCGCGTGTATTTTGGGAGGTTGAATCAACATGGCGTACATTCAAAACTTGTTTGCTGTGATAGATTGCTGTCCTATGCGTACGCGCAAGAAATGAAATTTTACCACTTCCTATGTCAGTATCTCTATGCGCACGACCACTTTTTAGGTGTTGTGAATTGGCAGGTAAGAATACATAGAGGTTAGTTCTTGTGCGAACGGCGTATATACTATGCTTACTAGTATCAACTGTGAACCCACTTTAATTCACGAAATCTTTGTTAAGGGGTCAATTTACACCTCTTATCGATACCACAGCTCAAGCGGCAAAAATGTTCCCTGTGCAAAACTTTTAATGCTGATTTTTTTTTTCAACCTGTAGTAGAATTAACCTTATCTTAACGGAACATACCCGTTTTCTCAGTAGTTGATGGAGTGCTGAAGTTGTCAGACTTCTGATAACTGACATCCAGAACCACAGCATGAGTAAAGAACCCACCACAGTCTCGTATGTTTTTCTCAGTAATTGAGGGCGGATTTTTGGGTATGAGGTCCGTCGACTTGGGGCAGTTCGTTGTACGATCGTCACATGTGAAGACACTCGTCCGTGACGCGCACCCTGTCTTTGGCGTCAGCACGTTTCTCCACAGAGCTTGGTCGAAGTTCTCGTCTTGTTCCCGTACCATTGCTGGTTCTTCAGTTTCCAGGTACGTGACTGCGAAAATACAACACATATTACCTTGGCAATCTCCAGGGACAAGGTTTTGTGGTTTTATTTTAAGTCAGCTTAGTTTTTAAATTTAGTATTTCTCTTTTCATTGTATATTCAGCTTACAAAATGTATAACAGTGAACCTTAACAATATCTAGGCTTAAGACAGTATATGTAAGTATTTAGATTCAGAGCAAATATAGTATGCTAGTTTCTTCTCAGTAGAGTCTGCGTTGTTACGATAGACCTAGATCATATACGGCTCACACAAATATACACACACATACTCGCACACACACTGCGTACATATCGTAGCAGTTATGAACGAAAATGGTAGGTCCCAGGCATCTGAAACATGTGAAAACGTTATTGTGTGCGTCATGTTGTTAACAAACCAAACACGAATAACTTCGTGAGGTAATACGTAAAAAAAAATAGTGTCGGTATCAATGTTGTTTCTATGAAGAATGCTATCTCGCGTATTTAATAATTTTAAAAGTATTCGATTTGCGTAAAATTTCAGGATCCCCACACGATGCAGCAATAAATCGGACACGTTACACCTCTGAAAACGTCGTAGGTCATGATATTTTCTTAATTTGAAACACGGGAGTGATTGCAAACATAAAAACAGTTCAGATAGCTTAGTCTTGTCGAAATGAACAGTTTCCAACAAACTCCTTATAGAAATAGCAACCATGCGTAACAGACAGTATGTCTAGCCGTGTAGGCTACTTGCCATACACTTGAAGAATTAGTTGTGGGGGTTGCGATCGTGGGTGAAATGCATTTAAGTACGAAGTATTATGTGTTAGCAATGTATATCGCTGTATTGTACACAAGTATTGTAATTAAACAAATAAAGACATTAACAGCCACAAAACACAACAAACGTTAAAGCGTTTTTATGACTTTAGAATCAGCAACAAGCATAAAGTATTTCTTGTAGAAATACTGACAGAAAGAATGAAGAGATTCGGACGGCTCGTAACATCTGAGATTCTGAGAGCCAAAGAGGGGTGACATGGTGTGAACATGGCGTTGCATTTGGATTGGAGGATAAGGAAATTGGGAAATCCACGATAAAAGCCATCGGCCGACGTCATCGTATCGGCACGATTCCCACATGTGAAAATTGGTGTGACCCCAGGCGGTAATCAAAACAGTATCGCCTTGTAATGAGACAAGCATCGTAACCATTAGACCACCGTGGCGGTTGTAACTGCCATACTTTGGAGAAACAACATTGATACCAACACTTTTCTGTTATTTTTCTTTTTCAAGTATAAGATCACGAAGTTAATAGTTTTTTAAATGTTTGTAGCAACGAGAGTTTATAATTGGAATTTATTGGTTTATGGACATACGCCATTGCTCATGTTTTGTTGACCAAACTTGTACTGAAAAACAAAGTGACAAAACACAAAAAACACACAAAAACACAGAAAACGCAAGAAAAAACAATCCCAGAGGAACTTCGTCATTTTTTTAATATACAGATTTCAGCAAGAATTCTAAAGATTGAATTCAGTCAAGAGTTTGATAACATCCAAAAACAAAAGACAGACACAAAGAAATACCAAATTCCCAATATGAGAAAAAGATGGAAAAAAATACATAAATAGTAGCCAGTGTACAGCAAATAAAAAACAAGAGAGATTCACATTTTGGTGTTCCGACCAGTTGTGTCTCAGCCTGAAGAAAGGGATTGTTCTCAATCCCCAAAACGTTGCATTTTATCGATGATTTTAACTTGTGTTGTCCCTTGTTTTCATTTGTTGTACACTGTCCACTATTTATGTATTTTTTTTCCATATTTTTCTCACATTGGGAATTTGGTTTTTCTTTGTGTCTGTCTTCTGTGTTTGGGTGTTATCAAACTCTTGACTGAATTCAACCTTTAGAATTCTTGCTCAAATATATACAGGATGTCTCTTAAATAGGGGACAAACTTCGCGTGCGTGTCCCTCATGAAAAACTATGACGAAAACATGTTTTGCACTTCTCACTTAAACGCTATATTAAGGGAGGAATGGACCTCTGAACATCGAATTTTAAGAAAGTTTTTTCCCAAAATATCGGAAACTAATTGGCATATAAAAACAAAATTTTCAGCATTGCTTAGTGCTATTGGGATCTTCAAACCTACAGTAAATGCTGCTTTATACCTTCCACCCTTATGGTAATAGCACGGGTGGCTACCCTCCAATTGCCTGCAACTTTTATACCGTCCGGATTTTCGAACATTTGAAAATGGTTTATTGAGTACAGTGACCTTTTTAACAAAAAAGGTCCTCTTATCGCAACTGTCTAACATGTACCGTTTATGCTCAAAACACACTCTAAGATTCGCGTCGACATACAGAGCCTAGAGCATAGGCAATTCTGCGAACATCCGTGTGAAGTGTTCAGCGTACAGACATTGGTAGACGTTAACTCTAAAACAACTAGTACAATACTGTTAAAGTCGCAGATCAGTTTGTTGCTAGTATTCTACGTACATATCGTAGCAGTTGTGAACGAAAATGGTAGGTCCCAGGCAGCTGAAACATGTGTAAATGGTATTATTGTGTTCGTGATGCTGATAATAAACCAAACACGAATAACTTCATGAAGTAATACTTGAAAAAGAAAAATGATAGTTCAGTGTTGGCATTAATGATTTTTTTTTCTGTAAAGCGTGTCATCTCCCAATAGTCAGGATTTTAAAGGTTATTGATTTGCATAAACATTTAGGATCACCACACGATGAAGCAATAAAACGAGTGCGTTACACCTTGGAAAATGTCGTAGGTCATGTAATTAGTTTAATTGGTAACATGGGTGTAATTGCAAGCACAGAGAAAGTTCAGTCTTCCCGATATAAACAGTTTTCGCCCAACTCCTTAAAGAAGTAGCATGCATGCGTAGCAGACAGAGAGTGTCAAGCCGTGCAGGCTACTTGCAATACACATGCAGAAGTAGTTGTGCGGGTTGCAGTCGTGGGTCACATGCACTTAAAAAACAAAGTATTACGTGATAACAACGCATGCCACTGTACAGTACACAAGTATTTAAATTCAACAAATAAAGACTTTAACAGCCACAAAAAAACAACAAACGGAAAAGTGTTTTTATGACTTTAGAATAAGCAACAAGAATAAAGGATTTCTTGTAGGAATACAGACAGAATGAATGAATGGATTCTGACGGCTAGTAAAATTTAGGATTTTGAGAACAAAATAGGGATGACCTGGTGTGAACATGGAGGTGTACTGAGAATGGAGGATAAAAACGATAAAATCCATCAGCCAACGTCATCGTACCGGCACGGTTACCACATTTGAAAATTGGTGTGACCCCAGGCGGTAATCAAAACAGTATTGCCTTGTATTGAGACAAGCATCGTGACCATTAGACCGCCGTGGCGGTGATAGCTGCCATTCTTTGGAGAAACAACATTGATACCGACACTGTACTATTATCTTTTTTTTTCCAAGTATTACCTCACGAAGTTATTCGTGTTTGGTTTATTATCAACATCACGAACACAATAATACCATTTACACATGTTTCAGCTGCCTGGGACCTACCATTTTCGTTCACAACTGCTACGATATGTACGTAGAATACTAGCAACAAACTGATCTGCGACTTTAACAGAATTGTACTTGTTGTTTTACAGTAATGTCCACCAATGTCTGTACGCTGAACACTTCACACAACTGTTCGCAGGATTGCCTATGCTCTAGGCTCTGTATGTCGACGCGAATCTTAGAGTGTGTTTTGAGCATAAACGGTACATGTTAGACAGTAGCGATAAGAGGACCCTTTTTTGTTAAACAAGTCTCTTTACTCAATAAACCATTTTTAAATGTTCGAAAATCCGGACGGTATAAAAGTTGCATGCAATTGGAGGGTAGCCACCCGTGCTATTACCATAAGGGTGGATGGTATAAAGCAGCATTTACTGTAGGTTTTAAGATCCCAGTAGCATTAAGCAATGCTAACAATTTTGATTTTATATGTCAATTAGTTTCCGATATTTTGGGAAAAACTTTCTTAAAATTCGATGTTCAGAGGTCCATTACTCCCTTAATATAGCGTTTAAGTGAGAAGTGCAAAACATGTTTTCGTCATATTTTTTCATGAGGAACACGCAAACGAAGTTTGTCCCCCTATTTAAGAAATATCCTGTATATATATATATATATATATATATATATATATATATATATATATATATATATATATATATATATATTTAAAAAAGAAAAAAAAATTACGAAGTTTCTCTGGGATACTTTTTTCTTACATTTTCTGTGTTTTTGTGTGTTTTTGTATTTTGTCACTTTGTTTTTCAATACAAGTTTGGTCAACAAAACATGAGCAATGGCGTATGTTCACAAACAAATAAATTCCGAAGTTAATCGTGTTTGGTTTGTTATCAGCATGACGAACACAATACAATTTACCCATACTTCAGCTTCCTGGGACCTACTATTTTCGTTCACAAGTTCTACGATATGTACGCCGAATACTAGCAACAAACAGATCTGCGACTTTAACATCATTGTACTTGTTTACAGTGAATGTCCGCCATCGTCTATACGCTGCACACTTCACATGGATGTTCAGAGTATTGCCTATGCTCTAGGCTCTAAATGTCTGCGCGAATTAGTAAAGTGTGTTTTGAGCATAAACGGTACGTCCTAGACCGTTGCTACACGTGGACCTTTTTTGTTACACAGGTCTCTTATCTCAGTTAACCATCTTCAAATGTCTGAAAATCCTGACGGTATAATAGTTGTGTGCAATTAGAAGAAAGCCTCCTTTATTATTTTTATAAGGGTGGAAGGTATCAAGTTGTATTTTCTGTTGGTTTGAAGGTTCCAACAGAATTAAGCAAAGCTCAAGATACTGTTTCACGTCATTTAGTTTCCGATATTTTGTGGAAATACGATTATAAATTTTGATATTCGGAGACTCATTACTCCCTTAATATTAAGTTTACGCGAAAAATGCAAAATATAGTTTCTGCTTGTTTTTTTTTTTTTTTTTTTTTTTTTTTTTTTTTTTTTTTTTTTTTCATAAGGATTCACCTGCCAGAGTTTGTCGGTGTTGTTCAATGACACCAGTGCGCCCGGGACTAAGGTCGCGTGTATTTCTCAGAGCAGATACAACAGACAGATAGTTCAGTCATCAAGCATATCAGTGCAGCGGAGAGTACGCCCAGACGATGGGAAATCACACAGCAATGTGTGGTCGTAAACGCTTTCCTGGCGCTGTAGTGACGACACAAAACACAAGAAAGGAAGGATACGAACAAGAGGAGAAAACATCTACGAGATCCAGCACTGTCTCCTCGTTGTTTTTAGCTCACGTTCCTGTGTGTCCGTGATGAAGGATCCGCTGTCGGGTAATCTCTGTTGCAAGTTTACAAAGAAGGCGTAGCTGGTAGCTTGCCTCCTGGGGTAACGCTGGGCGTACAACCTCGTGTGTGCATTCCCCATCATCTGCTGCTTCGGTTTACGTAGTACCATCTAACCAGCCAAAGACTTCCCAGCGTTTGTGCTGTATTAGGATTTAAACATGTTTTCTCTTCCTGTTTGTGTCCTTTCTTTCTTGTGCTATGTGTCGTTACTACGGCGTCAGGAAAGCGTTTCCGACCATGTATTGCTATGTGATTTGCCATCGTCTGGTGTACTCTACCTCCGGTACACTTATACAGCCTGTATATAAACATACAAATCCACAAACACTCTTCAATTCTCAAATTGTGTATGCCTTAACTGACATGAAAACTTAAAAATTTAATACTGTATCTCCTTCACGAATTTTAACAGGTTGTTATCCAGTGTGAATCATAGTATATTCTAAACTATACTTTCTTTTAAGCTCATTATACATTTTGGAACATTTCTTAAATCTGATTTAATAAAGCATGTCCATGCAATACCTGGCAGTTGAAACATAAGATTCTGTTTATACATATAAATCCTGTTTGATGATATGTGTCTTTAAAGATAAGGGCTGTAACTTTACTACTGTAGATTCTTAACGTACATGTTTATAGTTAGGCTGATTTCGGTGACTTAAAATTGTTCTGTGTAAACTAATATATCTGTAATATAAAAACTGTAAAAGCACAATTTTAATTAAAAGACTAAGGGTTATATAAAACATTCTACTTCCCATAGAAACCCGGAAATTTTACGAGTTCAAATACCATCAGGTTAGTCTCCACAGTATTGGGCACACTCTTCCCTCAGCTAATTGTTCATTTGCCAATTGTACATCTAACAAGGTAGCGCGGAGTCAGTGAGTGTTTCATGCAGGTCTGTTAATGGTTCACAGTCATCAACGAGTAGTTTCAGTAATAACATTCCAATAGCGTATGTTATCGACGTGTACTTGAGTTTGGAACCTAACGTAATCTCAAAAGAATTCGCGAAATTCCCAGGTCAACAGTTATTATATGCGGTAACCATGATAAATTGTCAGGTCAGATGCGGTAAGCATGGGAAAAACCTTTGAATATTTGCTCCAGTCAACGTTGGCCCAACGTTTGCGTACTACGTTGAGCCAACGTAAGCATGCAACGTTGGATCAACATTAAAATGTCACGTGAAACAACGCGGGTCCATTTTTGGTTGGATTCTTACTAATTTCCTACACTGACCCAACGTCGCTGGATTGTTGAAATTGTGTTTCTAACATATGTAATGCCAACCAGTTACTAACGATTCTCTAGAAAAATAAGCACAAAATTGACTCTACAAAATTTAAATTAAGCAAAATATTCATAACTACATTATTTTAAGAGTTCTCGTGGGTTACACAAATTATTAAAATCAATAAAAATATTTTTGACCATTATGGAGGTAGATTCGGACCACAGTAATAGATTATATCGTATTCCTTCGTGCTGGAAGTCTATTGCCGTACCAATTGCTCTACGCTGACACAAGTTGATCAAGGATATATGAAAGACAAATGTGCATTTAACAGTCGAACTTACAATAACAAAGTAAGCTGTATCTTTTGCTGATGTTATGTTTACAAACAATGTCATGTTCAGCAAACCTACATACCAAATATTTTCAGTGGTTGGCCTACTGTGGGTTACACAGCGTTAACCCAACGTAAAGGTGCATACCTATTACTAACGGTGTGTTTACCAACTGGTACCTAACAGTTAGCCAAGAAATGAAAATTTACAAAACTGCTGTCTTCAATATTGTCTTGCATTTTTCTAATCAAATGGAGTTTTTTTTTTTTTTTTTTTTTTTTTAGAAAGAAACACAATTTGTGTCACTGGGAGAGTCTGTTTATAAACTTGTTGCTAACGTCAGCCAACTTCCAAACAAAATACTTTCCGTGGTTGGCATAGTGTGGGTTATACAATGTAGGACCAAATTTACTGAAAAAAGCTTTCACCTAACCGTTTTATTTTCCACAGTTTGTTTGCCAACGTGTAACCAAAGAATGCATAATTTGTATATACATCATCAGTGTCAATTTTCGAATACAAGTAGCATTTGTTGTATATTTGATGTAGTATTTAGAATTTTTGATGAACGTATGTGTTTTTTGAGCAATGTTTATTCAATGTAAAATTATTGTCCTAATATCAATGGTATGGTTACCGACTTTCTACTAACTCTCAGCCAACCTAAATATGAAAGATTTTCTGTGGTTGGCTTAATGAGGGCTATGCAACGTTGGGCCAACATACTGAAAACAACCAATACCGAACGGTTGGATTTTAAACATTTTGCCAACATGTAACCAACACTTTATATTTCACAGAATGCAGAACTTTTATTTATACCATCATCATATTTTCTTAAATACAAGGGGCATTGGTATCTATATAACTGTAATTCGGAATTTTAATAAAAATGTGCTGTTTGAGCAATATTGGTTCAATGTAAAATTACATATCTAACACCAGCAGTATGATTACTATCTTGTTACCAATGCTCAGCCAACCTACATACAAAATATTTTTATGTTGGCACAATGTGGGTTATGCAACGTTGGACCAACATACTGAGAACAACCTATTAGCCAACAGTTGGATTTCCAACGTTGTTTCAACGTATAACCAGCAGAGCAAAAATTACCTAGTATTAATTATGTTAAAATAAGTAACCTTATTATGTTATAAATTGAATTATTGGTTATGTTCTGCTTTAAAAACGTGATTTTCAACTCTTTGGGTAAAATGCTGGTTTTGCAACGTTGGCCCAATGTAATTAAACACACTAAACCCCTACAGTATGTTTACCAACTTGTTGTCAATATTCAACTCACAAAATTTAAATAACAATATTTTGGTTTTCCAATATGTTCAGACATTTTCTACTTTTATATAACTATTTTCAGAATGTTGCTAATTCATTGTAATAATAATAATACATTTTCTAACATATTTGCTGGCATGCTACATTTTCCTAACATTGGATTTATGTGTGTTTGCCAACACAACGTAATGCCAACGGCTCCAACCAATTTTCAACGTTTGCCCAACGTTGGTTGCTACTGGGATGCCAGAAATGCTAAGTGGTAATTAATTTTATTACAAAATATCACAATGTATAGACGCATGTTTCTGTGCTTATGAAATGTTGTGTAGTCTTTACATTTTGCTCAGAACTTTCTGTTTATAATATTTCCGTGAAAATTACTTACAAAATTTGCATCGTTATTTTAAAACTACTCGAAACATACTGATTTCCTCAAAAATATTCTTAAAATGGGTTTTACATTTTGTGGTGAAATAACTGCCTAATACAACATTACCCTAGGTTTACCTGTATTAGGGAACATAGACACTGGTCCCGATGTGGTCTGATTGTCTCTCGGGATATAAACACTGACTCTGTACCGGATGCAGCTCTGCGTGTCTGTGACTGAGAACTCTTTCTTGCAACCTTCAGATGTGTTAACTTGTGTCCAGCAGTTGCTGTACCCTCGCAGACACTGCATGCCCTCTTCTGATGGTGCGGACCATCTTTTTGCGTCTAGTGGAGATAATACAGTCAACTGGACTTGCTTCAGAGCGTATTCTATATCTGTGAACACACAAAAGAGTGAAGAGCTGAAAATAGACAATGGAAATGAGAACCTGAGTTCCAAACCATGCTAAATCCGAAACTTAAGAGTTAGCAGAATAATATAATATATTTATTGCGTGCATATATTTACGTTTAAAAAATATTATCAACCACAGTATATTTACCGTATTTTGATTGGTAATACATTTAAGGTTGATATAAATGCACACGAAATAGATGTTTCGTGTTATTGGTATTTCTTAAATATTGGAGTTAGCATGGTTTGGAAGTCGTGTCGCCAACTAATTTCATTAATTTCACTTTCAAGCCGATTAGATTAGTTCGCGCAAACTCTCGCGAAGCATTGTAAGTTAAAAGCCAATTTATTTCCTTTTACGATCATAATCTACATTCCTACTACTGCGAGAGTTAATATTTAAACTTACAGGCAACACACATCGTACACCGTCTTATATTTTGTTCAAAAATTATTTTCAATTTCATCAACTACATTCCTTCGAGGCAAATAACACAGTGGTGTTAGCTAATTATAAAATAAAAAAATTTCTCGCTAGAGAACAAACTAAAAAAATTCACACAGTTTTTTGTCTTGAATGTATCAGGCTACTTAATGGAAACGATTACTAACAAAATTTAACATAAAACTGAATCATTGGCAAACACATTAATTGTTAGCAAACACGCAAACCAGTTTCAAAAACAAACTTTTCATACCATTCCAATGTCTAGAAAAGTACTTTTGTTTGTAAACTAACACATAAATCCATTTCGATTTTAATTTCTAATTCAATATGACTTGAAATAATATTGAAATTAATCTAGTATTTTAAGTGTCAATTGTAATGTACAATTCACCGACATGTAACTAATTTTTACGATTATTAATCATCTCAAAATTAATGTATCCACTATACTAAAACACCAAAAAATTTTACCTCTGAACACTTCAAGCAAAGATTGCCTTTCTTAGTATCCCGTAAGCGTCGATTCAATTCATCGCACAGCGCCAGTTCTGCTAGTCAAAAATGTCCCACTTGGCCCTCATGATTCCTTTCTGTACCGTATTTCGCAATATATTGGGTTTAATTGAGGAGTAAACTTTCAAAACAAGACATGTCCACCTTATCTAGATGTAGAAAAAGGTGAAGAAATATCATATTTTATAGAACTAACTGAGAATAAACATGCCCATTTCAATAAGACATGTGTTTTTTATGTAGCCTAAGTTCATACTCGTATGTAACACATCTTTTTTATTTAGAAAATGTATTGTACTGATTTTCTGAATTTTGGACATGTCTAGTTTTGAATGTTTGCTCCTCAATTTGACCCTACAGTACGAGGAATGTTTTCGTTCCTTCCGCTAAGTGCCACTTATCCTCAGAGAATCTTCGGAACGAACCAGCTAATAAATATTTCGATTAGTATTTGACTCTTGTGTCAGGCTTCGACGATTCATTTGTTGGGCAGAATCGCATCGTATCTGCATCAGATTCGTCCTGCCGAGCCTGGTCCCAGGCCAGCATGTACGCTCTAGGTGGATCTCACCTTTCCACGAGGACGAGACTCCCAAGAGAATGTGGGCTCGGTGGAAACACATACGCAACACTGAGGAGTGAGGTTTATAATATTCGAAATTAGACTATCTACATCCAGACTTGTGAATATCTAGTAGATGTATTTTGAACATTACTTATAATTAATTACACTAAAAGCACTCTTTCGCTACAAGACACGAATGAGCGCATACGATTGAAAGTCCTGCATGATTCTCTCTCATTAAATAAAAACTCTAAATAGAGTATAACAAGTGAAAAACGTGATAGTTGGGCTAACCGTTTACTGGTGGTCTTCAAATTATAACTAGCTCATGTTACTTTATTTCATCATTAATATTATGACGACCATAATATGAATCCCATTCTGTACAATTTTATAATATATGATTTTAATTGCTCTAAGGAACGAATTCAAGATATTAAATTGGTATACCTCTACTTTGAGATACTACAGAATACGAGGTCGAATCTGAGTGTACGTTCTAAACACTTGATAGAAATTGCACTTTCAAATTATTGAAGTTAACTGATTAAATTCAAAATACTTTCTACAAAATACGAATGTAATCCTTAGAAATAATATAAACATTTATACAGCTCCATAACGTATCGGCGATCACAGAATTAGTCGTCTCTACAAAAGAGTGTACATTGTTTACACTTGGTAAATGTAATTGCAGAAATAAAAATTTAATATGTTGATAGCGTAAAACTATATCAGCATTAATGTTTTTGGTGAGCTAATTAAAGCATAATGATACTACAGTACAGGAAACCAAATGGTAACACAGAACGGACACCAACACACTAAGTCGGCAGAACTGTCAGAAAAGGGCAAGGTGTATGGAAAGAACTGTACATAAAAACGATATTTACTTACCGCATCCGAGAGCAGATGTTGCTGCGAGGAGCATTATCAACTGTAGCATTGCGAGCCAAAATTTCGTAGAAGTAAGTCTGGAAAAAAGTTAAGTAAAATGAGAGAGACGGAGGAACAGATTAAATAAATATATATGGAAAATAAATAAGGAAGTAATGCTCAAATACTGTAGAAGAAACAATGGGTTTTATTACGCTGTCATCAAATGAGAACATGGTGTGACTACCAGATATATTTGTTTTACTTATTGACTATGCAGAACGTTGTTTAATAGGCTAGTTATTCTCACACTCTGACAATCGGCGAGTAGTGAAAGTGTGTACGTACAGACTGGCGAGACATTCCGGAACTTTAAATATGTGTAAGCGCCAATTTTATGGAGTTTGTAGTGTTTTATGATATTGTGATTCCACATTAATTTCAAAATAAATTTAAAATGTATTTTCTTCCACTATTGCACCAAATGTACAACTACTTACATATGAATATAAAATATTATGGAATAAAATAATTAAATTATTATTTGAATATAACATTTTGTTTAAGATACATGTTTTTTAAAGTCACAGCAACATGAAGGGATTTCATAGGAATCCGACTCTTCGTTCCCTTTAACGTTTGATGTTTCGCTGAGTTTCTTAGATTTATTTTTAAAAAACCTCCACGATAATAATGTAATTAAATTCTATTACAGAAATTCTAATGCACGTTGGTGTTTTTGAAATCATTGTCAGAAGTACTTCAACATGACCACATGGGATATTTCATTGTTTCATTTTCGAGTTCTTAGTTGGTCGCAGAGTGGGGGAAGCTAGGCTAAATCTTAAAGACTCCGCATCAGTCGCATTGTTGGAATATTTTATTTTCAACACTTTGAGGGATTCTGAGAAGTAAGATATGAAACCTGCTGTAATAGCGTGAAATGTATTTACCTCGTGCTACAGTACAATCATAGCAGTTGAACTTTAAGATGACGATTGAAGGAAAATTTTTATCGATTAAAAATTGTTTACATTTATACGAGATTAGGTTTGTTTTGTAGATATACATTGTGAGCATTTTTTGCTGTAACGAAATATTTTTAGCTTTCCTAGTTTTTATGTAATGGAATGTCAGGTCCGAATTGGCATACTTTTTTATGCTTTACAGGAAAACCAAGTGACTTACAGTACTAAAAAAATGCATACTAAATAACGAATGTGCAGGTTACAAGGTCTCCTATACAAAAACAAAAAAAAAAAAAAATTAAAAAAATTATGTTTGAAACAATTCTGACATTTTAAATTTAATATTTTAAAATTAAAATATTGTTTAAACATTCGAAAATATTTTTTTTTTGTTTTTGTATAGAATACCTTGTAGCCTGCAAGTACGATACTCAGTATGATTTTTTTTTTCAGTACGGTAAGTCAGTTGGTTTCCTTGCAAAGCATAAAACAGTTTTATGGAAATTCGGACGTTGGCATTCCATTATATAAGAAATAGGGAAGCTAAAAAGTTTTTCATTGCAGCAAAAAATAGTCACAATGTATGACTACAAAACAAACCGTATCTCGTACAAATATAAAAATTATTAAAACAATGAAAATGGTCCGTCAAGTGCCCTCTTAAACGCTTATTTAGGCCGCAAACAGTGTAGAAAATTAAGAAAATAAAAAAAGTTGCTTCACTGATTATGGCCTACATACATGTCAAAAGATCAACTGTTATGATTGTGTTGCAGCGCAAGGCAAATAGAATTTACGCTATAACAACGTGTTTCTTATTTCACTTCTCAGATTTCAGAAAAGAGTGGAAATTAAATAATCCAATAATGGCGCGGTTCACCTCAGTTTTCAACGTATTTATTTATTTTTATATTTGTATTAGATATTTATTTTCATATTTTAAACATAAATTGTAACTAAATCTTCCTCTCAGGAAAGTTTTGTATCTCTCATAATTCTTGCGTAATGTGTCGTAAACGTCAAAATTTGCCCGTAACGGTTTTATGTACGCCACTAAAACATACTGACATATCAACCCGAAAAAATTCACAGCGTATTACAATGCTGTAGGCTATGATTCGACACATACATAAAACAAAAATATAATGTTTTTGTATTTAATAAAAAAAGCTGAATTTTAAAATGAATATTTAAAAAATTCAACAATTTTTTAAAACAACAAAAAATATTTTTTTTTTGTTTTATATACGTGTCAAATCATAGCCTTCAACATTGTTATACACTGTGAATTTTTTCGGGTTGATATGTCAGTATGTTTTAGTGGCGTACATAAAACAGTTAAGTGCAAATTTTGACGTTTACGACACATTACGTAAGAATTGTGAGGGATACAAAATTTTCCTGAGAGGAAGATTTAGTCACAATTTATGTCTAAAATATGAAAATAAATACAAATATAAATGTAAATTAAAACGTTGAAAACTGAGGTGAACCACGCCCTTAAAGCCCAGTCACGTGATAACTTAGTATTATGAAAACTCTGTGCCTAAATACAATAATAATTATTTTTGCATTCTTAATACAAAATACTTATATACATACAGCCAGAATAGTATTATAATATAAATTAACACAGTATATTCAGAGTTGACAAGTACTCTTGGAAAACACCGCGGTACGATCATGCGCACAGGACATAATACGTAAGACGTAAGGGCAATACTAGACAAAGAAAAGCGTACGTACTGGTGTGCAAACTGTCTTACAGAGCGAGATAACACAACTTTACCACATTGGATTAGCTTCTCAGAAGACACGTGTTCGTTCCCTAGTTCAGATGTCTAGATTCCTGTTTTCTATGGTTATTATAAATGGCTGGATGACTTAGGTTACTAAATTTAGGCAAGGGCACCCATAAAGGTGAGGGGAGGGGGCCTGAGCCCCCTTAACAAATGTTCCACAAGGTGTTAATTTTTTTTAATAAATAAAATATATAGCAATCTATTTGCAGTTTGATAAGTTTCGTAATCAACACGGTTTCATGTGTCGAAATATGCTAATGGCTACAATTTCATACACAGACTATATCCGTTCCTGCTTACATAAACATATATTATGATATTTTCCCCCTCCCCCCTTACAATCAATAAGATGGGCGCCTTTGAATGTAGGCCATGACTAATCCCTCGCCTAGTTCACGTCCTTGTGTAATCTTGTGTATAATATTCCGTAATGATTTTATTGTGGACGAGACGCAAGTCCCAAACGTATTTCAAGAAGTGTCCCTCCCGCATAGTCGTACCGGTACCTCTTTTCTCTCTATGCGTTCGTACTGCACAACTTCGAAACAGATAATGTGAAGATTAATCTTCCGAACCTTAGTGTATGGTGTTTTTGTATATTAATAATGCTTTGGTAACAAGGATTTTACTTTTAATTTACATCAACAATGACTTTGACGAAAAGGAAAATTTTTAGAAATCTTTTGAAATTGTAGACGAAAATTTTGTGGTATAGTGAAAATAAAGGCTATTACGGTTTATATGCGCAATTTACAAAGATATGTCATTATTATTATTATTATTATTATTATTCACTCTGTAAGGAGTTTAAACATTGAAATTTCGGTAATTCTTTAATACGTAGCAGATGCAGCTTGCGGTACATCTACACACACCGTCTTAACTGGCGGGATTTTACATATCTGTTCCAAGCTACTGCCGATCTAGCTATAGGTCTACAATAAACTGTGTAAATAATAATATTGTTATGATCGTTATACCTTACGTTACTTCCTAGAAGTAGGATAAACATCGCCCTTAGCAAGGTGGTCCCGTGCGACGCAACCCGTGCGTTGTTCCGTTGCTAGATGAAGCTGGTTTCTACTACCAGTCACAGCGATTGGTAGAAGCGTATATTCTTCTATCGGAAGTATTTAACTAATTCCTTCAGCTTTTCGCAATTCTGACAGTCATGGTGAACCCTGGATGGTATGTAACAACTTACACGTGGACGTTACTAACCCACCACCAGTGCCAATGTGTGATACTCCGTATACCTTCTGGTTCAGGTACAGGAGGGCAGGTCCTGCCATTCAACACAGCCGGCAAGATTCCGCAAAACACATATCTTACGTGGTACTTCACGTCTTGTATTGTGTAGTTCTTTAATATTAAGGACGCTGCCTACCTCGGAGCCTTAACAGTTTTCATTAGAAATCACCTGCCAGACATCATTGTGTGTGTGTTGGAATTCTACACTGACTTAAAAAAATTAAAATTTAGTGAATCTGGCTACATAAAAACTAGCTCAGGAAATTCGCCCATTGTAAAGGTATGCATGGTTGCAGATTTGTAACTTTATAACAAATATTTCACTGGTGTTGATTTTAAAGGAATGAAAACAGTAAGGCAGGTCTCGTTCACAGAGATGTTTGAGTGAAAGGTTTGAGTTAAGTCATTTTAATTCAAATTCCAGAGCGATAACAACTTACTATGATTTCATTTTAATGATTCAGATCCGATCTAAAATCATAATTTTAGGTTTAATTTTCAGCTGAATGAAGTTTGCATGCATCCAAAAAGTGAACGTACAGAGCTAATAGCTTGAATGCGTTTAACCAAACCTAGCTCTTACAGATTAGTGATATAACGTCCTGGTAGCACTCGATCAGCTTTAGTGATATTGCTTCCGGACGAAAACCACTTTTTGCGCTTACGTAAATAAAATGGCATAAAAGAGATTACGAATAGGTATTTTCGCTTGTACTTTGTGTGTTAAAATGCTTTATTTTTTGCCCAAAATGTTCAGGGTATTGGAAAAAAAACTGCCTAAACGATCAATAGCAATGTACGCGGGACCGAGACGAACAAAAAAGTCAGTGGTAGCATTTATGTAACTTCAACCGTTACTGAGCCAGGCGGAAAATCATTTAACCTGTAAAACCCTATCCTTGCTCCCGCCGTGGCTTCAAGGTAGGCAGCTCACTTAAGCAAGGTTACCGTTTGCAATTATATACAGCCCACATGTAACAGTAATGTTTGTTTATATTTGGTTCAGTTCTAAGCATCATTTAGAAATATGTACGCTAAGTCATGCAGTGTCGTAACGGTTCATATGTAACAGTAGTATGCTATGTACGTGAGCAAGAGTATGTGAATGGGCTTTTGTCAAAAGAAAAGTTCCACACAACTTTACGCCAGGGCAGGAATTGGTATAGTATTTTGAAAAATACTTTAAACCATTACAACATTCATCTGGAGCAGTTTCGGGACACCATTCAAACCGAAGTCAAGATGTCCTGAGCGGGGAATCGAAGACGCGTCCTCTCCCATGCTAGTCCAGCGCGTTATTTTACCGCTTTCTCGCTCTGTTCACTATGTATGTCGCATGCCTATTAGTCTAGACAGAAAGAAAAAACTATTTATTACATTATTATTGTCACCATATAGCGAAATTAATTTAGAAAATAGTTATTCAAATGAATAATTACATGTGTATTGCTAAGCAATCGAATTACATAATATAATATTGACCGACGTATTTTCGTGGTATCAATAAACAGGGCGTTGTTTTATTTAATTCAGCAGCGAAGTAAACATATATGTCACTGAAAATAAAACTATTAAAATAGGTTTCTTCAATTAGAAAACGATCACGGAAGATATGTGCCTAGCATGGTTTTATTTGTTTTATTTATTTATTTATTTTTACAATCCGTTACAAACTACCTGAATAATAGGAAAATCGTCAGAATGGCTTAAACAAGGAGGAAATAACTGTAAATTATTGTTGAATTATCGTCGCGGGTACAGCGGAGTGCCTACCTGGTACTTCGGTACGTCGAAGTTCACTGGAGAAGTTTTACCACGAAGCACTGCTGTTGCAAGGCGACTACACAAGCCGACTTCCGCAGACGCTGTGGCTCAAACCGCACATTTTCCTTATCTACCCCGACAACGCGAACATTGCATGACGTCACAAACCAGCAGTCTTCCGTGATCGTCGACCATGTGAACGTCGTGTCATGAGTTCTAGTAAAGTTAATTTTTATACAGCTTACGTAAATATATTTATGAAGAGATCTAAGCCAACGCTCAACGCCTAATGTCGTAAGCGCTGGTGGTGACGTCATGTGAACGCGGAGCAGAGCCGGAATGAAGGGGTGAAGGAAGCGGGATATCCCTGAGAAAACCCGCCGACCAGCGGCATCGTCCACCATGATTCACACATTCGAAATTCCGGGATTTAATCCGCCGGGAATTGAACACGGATAGCCTTAGTGTGAGGCGAATGATCTGAAACACTCGGTCACTGCAGCCCCAAGGAAAACTAAAGAGAATAGGAAAACATTAATAAGCAGGGTATGTTTTAGTCAACAGAATACATACACAACATAAATTTACATAAATGTAATTGTGTCAAATAAACAAGGGCCGAAGAAATTATACAGAAAGAAGAAAAAAACAGTCACCACCAAAGCAGACACACAATGGCGTCTATACAAAGCAAACAGGTTATCGCATCCTTAAGGGCCTGCTTCATGGTTATTGGCAGCGTGGCTTTGAGAAGTGACGTTTGTCATTTGACTGTGTCAATCACAATAAAGTTACTGCAGTAACACACGTCTGTAATTTGTGGATAAAACTTCAAGACACGTGAGAGATAAAGCGCGCAATAACATCCTGTGAAGCAGAACTGCAGATGTGCACATATGGCATTGAAACAAAGTGGGGCAAAATTATTTTCGCGAAAAGTTCACGGCCCTACTTATAATGCCTGAATTCATAACCGAAAATTAAACTGTAATGATAAATAATGCCAACGATAATTTTTTCACCTTCCAACATGGCGATCCACTTTCTAGTTCCGATTTCCGCACGTGGAGAACGTGGTGTACATTGCCGTTGATCGGTGGGTTTTCTCGGATTATTCCCGTCCCCTCATCTATTCTTTCCGTCGTGGTCCAGTGTTTACCTTGTGTGTTTCCTCACAAACGCTCAAGATTTCTCTTAGGCGGGTATTGTTTGGTTGAAGCTATTTATCATGTATAACTAGAGACCGGAAAAATTCGCGGGTTCGCCGACCTGTAGGCTCTAGCAGACATTATCTGCTCACTGGCTGCTCGATGACGCAGTGATATGGACCTGTATTTAATTGCTTCTGTGCTATTGGCTAAGCGACTTCCAGGAAGTGTCGGATAAGTTACAGGCCAATTGCGAAAGTGGCACGAACTTACAGTTGCTGGAATTTTATAGCTTGGGGCCAAAAGAAAACGCTGATTTTTCAGATCTCTACGTATAACTCGAGGCGCAGGTATGCAAGGGCGATCCAAGTTACAATACAGTACATAGCACATACTTGCTAGACTGTCTACTGGTGTGTAGTCTTTGTACTACTGTAGCCTCTGCTATGTTTGACTTTCAGTGGTGACACAATCATATTAGGACGTATTGGTATTAATAAAAGAATGATGCATGTCCCTCTCGTAGTTGAAATGTCCTCTTATCAGAACTGTTATGTTTGAAAATTATGGTTCAAATGTACATGTATTGTTCAGGCTATATTCGGTACATTCTGATTGCTTTTCGTAAAAGAAGAAATAGAAATAGGCTAATCCGTACTTTACATTTCAGACAAACGATTGGAACGCAGAAAAACATATGCAGTTCGAGACAAAAGACTAACTATACGACATATCTGGTAGTTTTTAAAAGATTTTCATATGTTTTTCATTAAAGAAACATAATTTCAATATCAAAGAATCGCCAACTGTTTTGGCATTAACGTACAATTTTGTACAATCAAATTTTTTGTGGCAATATACTTCGTTTTTTTTATGTACTTCCACCCAAACTCCCACGAAATTTGTTGTGAACACCCAAAATGTTTTTTGTGAGGTACGAGTTATTTTGCAAAACGCGTTTGACATTGAATCACTGCATTATGTCGCAAATTTTTCCGAAGCAATGTATTAAAATTATTTTAATTCATAGCAACAGTATGAAAAATCTACTTATCTTCGCCTTAGTCGCTCACCACCAACAACACAGAGTAAACAAAACTAGTAAATTTACCACACAGGTGTATACAACACTAGGTATGAAAATAATTGCTTCTCATACATAAATAACAATGCTATGTAATTTTTAAGTAACAGCCTATTGCATACTTATGTTACCAAAATCATTGCTCAACAATGTCTCTATTTATTTGCTGAAGTATGATAGGTGTACCATCCTGCGTATAGATTAAAAACTTATTATTCAGGACTCAGTATTTATATTTCGTATTGGACAACATATGTCTGGTTATGCTCGAGATAAGATACGTAGAGGGAAGTTTGCAGGGAAATACCAGCAAAGCAGGAAATCGGCGTCACTTCCAGGCTAGAAGCAAAACTTCCCAACTTCCGCTCCGATACTGAGAGAGTCTATGCAGTTGTAAGCTACTACACTCGCTGTCATTTTATTTTGTCTCATCAAAGCATAATTTGAAAAACACAATATAAATGCGTAACTCTTGTGAAGTGCCGTCACCGAACTTATTCTCATCCAATAATTTTATTTCAAAAGAGATCAGAAAATATAAAACATGTCCTGAGACGATGGTATATCGCGAAAATGTTTTGTGCAACACACTCTTGAAATCGTTGTAGCTTACTGAAACACATACGTATGGATGATGTACGTCTGACGCAACGTAGCTGTCTCCAGACAAATAACCGGTATCTTTCTGGGTTACTTGCTAGGTCAAATAGGGCAACAACTCCACGTACAAGCAAAGGCCAGTAATCTGATAAGCTGAAGTTGCGTTGAAACACAGCAAACGGTAAAATTTTCCCGCGACGAACCCTCATCTCATTAGAGGTTCGCAAATTTCGCAGATACATTCCAGGTCAGGTTGAACGCCAATTATGTATACTTCATTGTCATGTCTGTGACTTGCTGGCAGCTGTTACGAAACACCATGTGACTACTTCAAGCCAGTAGTAAATAAGTAAATAATTCGAAGTGCTATCGCTTGCTACCTGCTTGTATGGTTATAAGCCAATAGATGATCGATTGTGGCCAGTGGGTGTATAGGACTGACAAGTCTAGGCTGCTGCCAGATGAATCCGCGAAATTGACGTACCTCTAACCATCATTTCTAAACATGTCCCTATTTTTAGAGGCATTTCGAGTTACTATTTGGAGACGGAGTAGAACTCGACAATACTCACCCGAACGCACTCAGTGACGTTGCCGGCTCCGAGCCTGTGTGTCTACATTACAAGCTACTGGGTACTTTACTGGTTAAGGCGCCCGTCTACATGTCTCTCAAACTGCGTTGCAGTGTGTTTGAAATTCACGTTTTATAAACAAACTGTTCCACGTGTGCTCACGCGGGTTTCGCACGAAAAGAAATAACATTTCAGGCCAGGACGGAATACAACTTTCAACACATCACGTGTGCTGCAAACTACATTTTTAAGTCCTTCAACACGGCCGAAAACGGCATTTTCAGACTGCCGTGCCTCACAATATTGTGGACGAATGTCTGCGAAACTAGTATAGAGCCCTGCGTTGGACTTTCCTT
>PNEQ01001002.1:25485-55217 GCA_003012365.1 Medauroidea extradentata | reverse complement strand
CGGTCGGGCCAGGACCGGATCCGCTTCGCGCGCCGCCACGAGTTGCTGTATAGTGGAGTACGGTGCTATATGCAATAAATACGTCATTCATTAAGGTGCGTACTTTATTGGCTTGCCGCTTCACGGCTTTAAGGGCGTGGGACCCTCTAACCCACACTCCTCAGTGCATTGCGTAGGGTGTAATTATCTTTTAGTGCTTCTTATGTGCTACGGGCGTGAGGAACGCCATAAGATTCCTCTGCGCAACAACCCATCAGACGTCGAGTGGGGTGATCACGTAAGTAACGCCACGGCCGTCGGCCACGCGGCCCTGCGAGAGAAGAATCTACCGACTGAGTGCCCGTTCTCCAATAACGGGCTGGCGCACCGGGCAATTCACTATCTAATCACCAACCCCCGCTCGCGTCAACTATGTTCGTTATTAAAACTAAAGTAATGTTAGTAAAGTCGAGTCGTTCGTACATCTAGTTACCGATTGAACAAGATGGGAAATTGTAGTTAAGTAACTTCTCAAATTTCGTAGGATTGAATTCTGGCAGTTTTAGAGTACCTGGGGTTGACGAATTTTGTTCTTTAAATAATTTGTTGTCACAAATGCTTTGCACTGTAAATGTTGTGTGTTCCATTTGTTGGAGCATAAACAATACACACTCGTGGGCAAACCCATAACTATTGCATATTTTCAGCTTTAAGGGCGAACCGTTTGCACAACGAAGTGCGCCTTCAGGGCAGTAAACTGCAATACTCCATTTGTTAAACGATTCTACTCATTAAATTAATACAACTATATTGTGTGTGTATATATATATATATATATTTTTTTTTTTCAATCATGATAAAAAGTATTAAAGTGTGATTGGTCCTACCTCTTGTGTTAGTATATAGTTTTGCAAGAATTATCACAGAGGACATAGCTGAGCAATTTTGTGTCCACAAATCTAGCAGATCAGTACACCAACGATTCATTGTGCATGTTTATGTCACCATACACTGTGAAGAGTCAGAATGAACTTACTTTTCCATATGTCTCGTCCAGAATAAAACTGAGGTATTCGATCCTAGGTTTTTTTATCTGCATTAATTTTGGATGCGTGAACAAGACTTGAATTCACATATCGCAATGAGAATAACTGCTGTTTAAAAATTAGTAGGCCAACTGTCATAAACAATGATTGGTACTTGATGTATGAGACAGATTGTGTAGAAAATTAATCACATCATCTGTAACTTCCTTTCTCAGCGACTTGCTAAAATAAAATTTTTAGTTAGTTATAATCTTATATTACTTGTTGTTAAGTAATCAACAAAATATCCCTCCTGACGGGTAGCTGTAGTCTACTTGGTAATAATTAAAGTTCAAGATATAATTTTTGAAGATATATATTTTATTTGAACCAACAGTTTATTCAACCCATTGAGCTGGAAGACCATATTATATAGTTTTTTTACAGTGCAAAAACTAGTTTTTGGTGTTCCATAGAGTTTTTGTTTTCATGTACAGTATATTGAACTCTTATTTAGCACTTCCTGTGATTCTTCCAGATGATGTTGTTTGTTGTAAGGTGATTTGAATGCTATGTTTTTAACTGTGGACAAGTGTGGCAGTATAACATGACGGATCATCCACCTGGCACTATCTGGATACAATACGATACTAATGACTAGTAAAATTGCTAGTGGCCATGTTAATGAGACGATTATATTAAGCAGCCGTGTAAAGAAAAGCCATGCACACAGGAGTATGATGATAGTGCCCACAGTCGACAGTAAGTCTGGTGATAACCATGTCTGTTGCAGTGATATAAAGACCTGCAACATATGTGTGAATATCCACCACAGTTAGGAAAATTAGTGGTTCTTATATTATTTTCATTCAAAGAATCATAATAGAACATTTCAATGCCTCCTTCCATGCATATGGCATTATAGCTGTGGTACTAACATATACCTACAATTTCAACTACCAATATAATAGCAGATACTAATAATGTATACTAGTTTTTTGTTTAACTAGGCAGAATTAAGTAGAGTAAATACCAAATTGTACAGTTGGCAATAGGTGTATTTTAGCGGTTGAGATGGTAGCAGTACCTGTTAACATAGCTTAGCGCTCCTACATGCTGAGGATGTTTGCACATTTCTGGCAACCGAGGCAAATGGACGGTTAAAGGATGTGTTCACAGGATGTTTACCTTTTCCATAATTTCCTGTTTTATCTCGAATTAGACTGAAATAAAAACAAACTGTATATATCCGCAATATGAACGAGACTATTATTTTGATTTTTTAATTTTATGCAGCTGCATAATATAATTTCTTTCTACAATTTGTTATGTTGTACATGTAAAAAATAGTGACAGCAGGCTATTTTCAAACAAAAGTATTCGTGAAGAAGTGTTTTCCTTTTACAAAGTCAAATTATGGTAAGACATTAGCAAATACAGGTTGGTAGCCATTTATATTCACTTAATTATTGCATAGCGATCTCTTGTAAATGCAAACAGTTTCCGCAAACGCTTGCTAACAACTTGTGCACAATTCAACCTCTAAAATACTCCTAATAATAAATAGTTCCTGCACTGAACTGCTTGCAAACACATCGAGAGTTGGATTCCCAAGTAAACTCAGCATTTGCATACATACCTTATGTTGCAATATATTCTGCCTCAGTACATGTGCAACAAGACTTTTTAAAGTCGCTGTCGCATCAAGTGATACATTTTTCAGTGTGTGAGTAATACTCCAATTGTTACAAAAACTCAAACAATAAAAACTTGTCCTAATATCTGGCCTGGATAATATAAAATCCATGCACAATTTTGTCTGCAATGTGAGACATTAATTACCATTCTGAATGGGAAGTACACATAAAACAGAAAAACGACAATTTACCATAAATAAATTATGATAATAAAATAAATAAAGGGCGCATCGGAAACTTTCAGATACGGTACATCGCATGTTGCACTACAAAAAGAAGTCAACCAGAACTACATTCAATACTCGAATAAATCATGTAACTAGTGTTGAAATTTTTTTAATTTAATCTAAACAAATTAAAGACTTAAAATGCCAAAAGAAAATGTTTTGTTTACATATCCTACACCTTTCCTTACAAAATGTAAATTTATCAGTTTTAAGGGGTAGCTATAATGTTCAAATTTATTGCCTTTTAATTTAAACTTTTAAGAGCAGCACTGAGAATGAGGCAAAACATTTTATGCTGAAAATTCGATTAATAAAAAAAAGTTAAGCCCTTAAAACGAAAGTTTTTTTTGGTTAGAAATTTAAGTTGGCAGATCACGAACTCTCGGAAAACGACCACTGGGAAACCAAAATTGACTAGAAGACTAGCTAGAGACACCACGTCTCTCGGGCACCAAATGTGTAGTTCAGCACTATATTTACCTAATTAAGTGCTTGATTGGGGCCTCTGCAGATCACCCTAGCTCCCTACCACAATCTCTACAACTTGGTCCATTTTATCTCTAGGCTAGACTAAGTTATGCTGGTCTTGAAGTCTTTATTTTCCTGGACGCTGCTGTTAATTTTGAAGAAGGACCAAGAACAGACTTAAAAATCTTCTAAAATCTCTATTCTTTTAACTAATGAGATTTTAAAAAAAATGAATTTATTGTGCTGAGTACTTAAGGCAAACCTATACTTACAAATTAATGCCTTAGCAACCAAAAAAACCTTAAAAATTTACTCTTGGCATAAAAATAATAACCTTGCACAAAAAATAAAACTAAAACTAAATAAAATTTAACTGATATCAGAGGTGTTCCAACTAAATACAATACGAAATATTTATTAGAAAAAACAAATTTTAACATTAATGAAAATATTTGTAAATTTAGACAAACAATTCTGAACTATTAAAAAAAAATTATAAATCTGAAATATTATTTTTTGTATTACACCATTTCAAACTAAAGAAGAATTTTGGACATCACCATTTCAGCAAATGATGAATCACAGAAAATAAGAGGATACACACAAACAGACAAGTAAACAAATAAATGACATTGTTTGCAACAGGTACATATAGGTAAACGTACACAATTCCACAAGGAATTCAGTCAGTGAGTTACAAGAAAATAAATTAACACAAACGATCACTCAAGCACCAAAAAACCAACACAGGAAAAGTAAATAAACATCTCGGATTATTCCACAAAAGGAATTCCGTTAGTAAGTTCGGAACAGACAAAACTTAAATATAAATACTACAATAAACACGCAAAACATAATAATAATTTCTACAACAAACAGACAAATCGAACGACATAAAAGCAACATGTAGACGACACATCAGAAATACAAATACCTTGAGGAAAGCAAACAAGTAAGAGTAAATCAAAGAAAAAGAAAACACAGACGAACACAACTGTCTCATTGCGACAAAACCAACTGCTATGTTTCGGTGTTTGCAATCTGTCCCCTTCTTTAGGCATATACACAGTCCGAGGAGCACATGCAGAATGAGTATAGACTCTGAAAAAAAAAAATGTTTATACACTCTTTTCCCCCTCTCCTAACACAGCCAATAGAATATTGTGTTTCTGCTGTGTCGGTTACATCCAGCTTTTTTGTCGTTCATAGGTTTTGTATGTTGTATTTATATATTTTTGTCGGTTTCGAACTTACTGACGGAATTCCTTTTGTGGAATAATCCGAGACATTTATTATTTTTTATTGATTTTTTTGGTTCGCGAATGCTCATTTGGGTTTATTTATTTTCTTATGACTCATAGACTGAATCCCTTGTGAAATTGTGTATGTTTACCTATACTTACCAGTTGCAATCAAAGTCCTATTATTTGTTTACTTGTCTGGGCGCTTATTCTATAACTGTTTTGTGTTCACATACGTTCATTGTGTAGAGACAGTCACCACGTGACTATCATTACAAGACTAATTCGTATTCTGTAACTCTTCATGGCGCCGTGGCTGACATTCAAACTATTCGTGAGCGACTTTATGTAACAGCAACTAGGTGGTAGTGTAAGCGGGATTGTGTGCGTGAAATTGTAAATATGGCGGTGGCATTGCGAAGGTTTGATTTCTTAGATAAGATCGAAAATAAAGGGAAAGCGTCGGTAAATGCGATTGATGAGGAGGCAAATGCTTGATACCCTAAATCCGTTCACAGTAACTGACGATCAATTTAGGCGATTGTTCATACACGAAAAATAAAAACATTTCGGTATCAAAATTTACCTCTGAAAAATTCCTTACTTTCCCTCATGGAATTCAATATTATTTCATACTGCCGAACAGTCATTGCCGCACGCGAGATTGGAAAACATGTCACATTTCGCGCGGCAGTGGCTCTCGGCTCCCAGTCGCCGGCGCATGAGCGTACCTAGTGGGAGGAGCTAGTGGCTCGCACGGTGCATGCAGCTGACACGCACGTAGCTCGACACTTTCATGCGTTACCATCAAACCTAACATGATTTCTGTACATACCGTAAACGTTTTGCTCAGTAACAAGTTACGAAAAATTTTTTTAAGCATCCGTGTATCATTGTGTCTACCCCCGTTTATTGCGTAACATAGTAATTCAGTACATACTGCATTGAGCAGAAAAATTTTTATAGCCCTTTTTAATCGGGATGAGGGTGGATTAAGAGTCAGTGCCATTCTATATTGCCGTCCACTTTTTTTCCTGTGTTGTATTAACTAACATCAACGTCTTCATCTAATTTTTACTGCTTTAACAAGCAATTCTATCTGTAATTCAGTTATTCTCTTTATAAGCCAAGGTAATTTAACACCACCGTCTTCATACCAAACATTTGTTAATGTGTAAAGACTTCTACAGTTCCAGACATAATTAGTTATACAGGGTGGAATGCAGATGGCGGAAAAACTCGCATGTGAAGTTAGTCAGACTTAAATAGAAACAATGAGTATAGCAAGTAAGCAACCATCATAGTGAGGGCATGCAACGACCGCGAATGTTACGTTGATGAATATAAGTGGCGATAAATCATCTACTACGAATGCAACAATATTGACTTTCCAGATTCAACTCCTATGCATGATAATACGTATGCAGGTTTGCACACGCTAGTAGGTAGTGGTCTTCCGAGGTACGTCACTGTGTACCTGCTCATTGGGTTGCCTACCTGTTGGCATTGTCATAATGCTCCGACTTCGAGTGCTTATATCGCAGTAACGGCGTGACTAATCGTGTTCGGTCACCTGAGCCTTTTTCATACCTTATTTCAATCCAGTTATTTATTCACTACGATTGGTCGCTTGTCGCTACAGGCGTACTGATACATAAATACATGTATAATAATGTAGGTGTCTCCAAGTTTACCACGTATGAGGTCGGATGGTCACACTTTTTTCCCTGCATACGTATTATCATGCACCTGAACTGAAAACAATAGGTCAATAGAGGGATGATTGGCAAACTCCTTGTTCTTGATCTAGTTCTGGTTACTGTTTTTTCTCGTGAATTTTTGAAACGTTTACATTCCACCCTTCCACCTCGTGTAGCTTCAGTAAATTGTGACATGTCTGAGGGCACTCAATTTTAAGACATTGTAAGTGCTTGATGTAACGCTAGTTTTGGATAAAAATTACTCTGAAATGTCTATTCTACCGTATATAGAGTAAGTTAGGTTTTGCGGTGTGGCAGATACTGTATAACGTAGACTGTATGCTACCTCAAACTGGATTACATTTACTGAAGTTATACGAAACACAATAGAATATACCCTGTATCACATACAAATGCACTTCAGTGACATCTTTGTAAGCTGGCAATAATACAGTTTTAACCGTAGCCAACAAAGTAATCAATTTTATTTAAACGCAAAAACTATTCAATGCGGTTCTTTTATTTATGTCTAGACGTAGCCCGCGACAATGTTATTCAGTGGCATTTTTTCGTTTCTGTAAATAAGTTAGTTTTTGTTTCTTGTATAAACCAGTTTTATGCAAATTTTGGCTTTTATACATCACTATACAAAAACTATGAAAACTAGAAAATTTTCGTTACTGTAAAAATAGTCATAATGTATGCCCATAATACAAACAAATTCTCTTACAAATATAAAAATTACCAAAACAATTAAAATTTTGTAGAGAGGCCACCTTAAATGTTTTAATCAAAGAGGTTATATCCACTATCAGGATCTGAACTCTCTCCTTTTTTGTTTGCTTACAAATAGTCTAATGGTCGGGACGTTAGACAACATAATGTCCTGTTATTGCCTTGACGTGTTTTAAAACTGTGTAAGTCTATTTTAAAAGAGTTGAAACCTTTTAATTTTCAGTCTTATGGGTGTGTGAAATGTTATAATAAGTGCTTGCGCTAAGTGCGCCGAATTCCGCGCGCTTCAAATGTGTCATTGTGTGTTTGCAAACAGGCTTTTCTACGGAAATATTCCATGTGTGCCCATTGTGCCAATGTACGAAAATATATCATATTTCAGACAAGGTCAGAATGTCGTTGTTAAGACACCCTGCTCATTAAAAACACTGTTTCTAAGCCCTCAAATATAACTAAGAAGAATGTCTTTTCCAGACTGCCGTACTTAAAAATGTCCTAACCAGGTGTATATTAATCTCTGATATAGATGAGCACTGGACTTTAATACAGACTTTACAACAATAACATTATATGGCCACGGCTTGACGGCTCTCACCTACTGACCGTGTGTTAGTGTGAGTGAGGCACGACACCAAGGGCGATGTTGACCGGCTCATCTGGTGCTGTATCGCCTCTACCGCAAGACACTTAAACGGCGTGCAGTGCTATCGTAGATCACTCGCCAGACTAATACTTTCAGAGATCACCCCATCTTTTTATTGGTAGAAAGTCTTAAGCTAAGTCCATCGCATGTATCTATGGTGTTTCACACGAATTGTGTGCGTAGTTTTTCAGATATAACATGTTGAAAAATCAGTGTTTAGCAATTTTGAGGGGCCCCGAAATTATTTTTATAATCGATGTGATGCTTCCAAACGTCTCTATAGTCATCGTTTGAAGTGTATTTTATTTACGTACATTGTCACAATGGGCATATGTGGAATAGTTTCTTAAAAGAACGTACTGACGATCACACTGAAAAACATTTTAAACGCGTAGTAGGCCAGGTCCTTGTGTCCCATTGAAAAAAAAAAAAAAAAAACGGTTCGGCGGGAACCTTGCACGCGATTTGAGCGAGTGGTTCGTTGAGGCGATAAGACATTTGATGCTTACTTCAAGGTCGCCCTTACATCACCGTAACTTCTGAGCCTCTGACACTCAGAAAGGCAGCGTCTTTACTTTAAAAACACGTGTACAACGATGTGGTGTGGCGTAGGATTAGCACTAGATCAAACTATGTTTAGTGTATGGACAAGAACCACACTCTCGTGAAACAGACAACTTATATATATATATATATATATATATAGTTAATTCATAATTAGTAAAATTACGAACATAGGGCTACAAGCTTCTATTGGCACTTCTTTTTCCTTAATAGGGCGCATGTATCGTAAAGCCGTCGTATAGAAGTGTTGAAAATGTTTTCCCCCTCTGAATTGTATTTTTTTAAAACAATTAATATATAATTTGGACTAGTTATCGATTTAAATAAAATTTCTTCGAAAACTGTTAAACATGCATAAATGATATAAGCTTCGCGTGGCTGCCTGTTTAGACACAGTTTGCCCATTTGAGCCTAGGAGTGTAGGGGCGACACAGCATGCATATCACGTCTCACCCTAGCCTCTAGGTGCAAGTCACTGAACTGGCATGCAGTCCACCGACAATTCGCTTCTATGATACATTCATTGGTGACATTATAATTCAATGACGTAATATAAAGATGAAAAGCACTGTACACACCTATCTATTAAAGATTCTGCTACAAAATGTTTACACCTGAAACAGACGGCGAAAACACCATGTACGCCTTACGTCACTTTCGACGAAGGAAAAAAAACTTCAGAGAAAAATGCAGGACCTGAAACGGGTACAAATACGTGTAAAATTGTTTTGACGCTATTACAATGCAGCCATCACCCACGTACATAGAGTAGTTTTCTAATAAACCTGTTTCAGCTTTTGCCAAATATTGTACAAGGGATGTTGCACTGCACACGGATGGTCAGCATCATGAGGGGACAAGGAAGAGGAGGGGTCTGGTTCAAGCCACTGCGCAGCTCTGGGGAGTGGGAGCTGGTGTGCATGCGCGGGCGTCTGGGAGCCAAGAGCCACTGTCGAGCAAAATGTGACATGATTTCCAATCTCGCTTGCCGCACAGCAAGATGTAAATCGTGTGGCCGTGTGTTACTTCTAATGGCCAGAAATAAAACATTTACGATGCGATTTTAATGTTTTCGGAAAGGTACCTACAATGTTGCTAAACCTATATCAAAGCTGTTAAAAAACATTACGAAAATTGTTAACATAATACCATTGAAAGACAGACATGCGTGACTCTCTGTATCGCTGATACTACCGAAAGTCAGTAACGGATGATGACCTTACCGAGGAGAAGTTACAGAATATGGCCCTTGTTTGTTCGTGTATACCCTCTGGTTTTCTGTGAGACACCATTTGCTGCAATGGTGTATGTCCAAAATTCTTCTTTAGTTTGTAACTTGCCCCATTGCAAACATCAAAATGAACAATAAACTGATTGATTGATCGTTCAAAAATAACAGTAACTACTGTGTGTTATAACTACTGAGTTTTACATTATTTAACAACTGTTCCAGTGAGATGGTTGCTGTAAGTATGGGACTGCTTGAGATACACAGTGGAGAACACTCACATTTCAGTTTTATCACACGCACACAAACAAACAATACTGATATACTATAAGAGGAAATATCTCATTTAAAATATGAACTAATACTTACATTTTCCATTCTCGTCTAATTTACAAATACGTTTATCAGTAAATAAAATGTTATTTTATAAATTCCCGTAATTATTTAAATTATTAACACACTTAGAATTTAGTTTCAAGAGACACAGTATGTCTTTTCCTGTTTTAAACTTGCTTCTTACCAGAGAAGAAAGTATAGACGAAAAAAGACTTCGACATCAATAATATTATAATCATATGCTCGAAAAAGGAATAAACCCAAAGAAGTCATAAAAGAACTAGAGTATTACACTGCCATTTGTTAGATGAACAAATTGAATGCTGACATATTGTCTGCAAAGATAGAGTATTGAGTACAGACTTAAGCAGGGTTTGCTGGAGGGTGTCGCCATGTGCCTGTCTAGGAGGGCGTAATCTAGCTACGTAGTTGGTTACTGGGTTCTGTGGGTGGTGTATGGGCGCCACCTGGACATGAGCCAGCCCAGGTCGGTAGAGCATGAGTCGGGGCGTGTGACGTTCGTGGCGGTCCCTAGACGAGGCGGCGATAGAAAAAGCCTGGGGGGGGGGGAACTGAGAAGGCTATAGCTGGAAATATTAAATGCACTGATGGCTCTCTGAGATGTTTGTGGAGTAGGGCATGTAATACTGCAGGAAATGATGTAGGCGACTCTCGGTGCGTCAGGTTGGCATAACTGATTTATTATGTGGGTACAAGCTAATAGGATTAGTACACACACCGTTGCTGAACAGTCTAGAGTGTCCTAACAGGGAGCTACAAGGGTGGCGTGGCATGCTCCGGTGGGAGCGCGCAGTGAATAGGCACTAACCTCTCTGCATGCACGTGGCCCACGTGTTCGCGCTAGGTGAAAGCGTTCACCGTTTATAAGCACTGTGCTACGTCTCTGGTGGTTGCAGGAGAAGGGCCCTCCCTTAAATGTTAAGTTGACATATCTGGTGCCGGCCCTGTCGCGTGTTGGTGTTGTCAATCTTACCAGAGTGAAGGACGATGTTGCACGGGGTCGGTGGCTTTTCTCGGTGATATTTCGCATACCCCACACTTGTATTCTGTCACTGCTCCATACCCACATCATTGATTCCTTCCATCATGTTTAAATACCATAGCTGCTGTTAAAACTTTGTAGAGTGTAAGTGTACTTGTAAGAGAATTAACAATAGTTTGCAGTCTTTATCATTCAAGGGCAGTTTTCTGTCAATAAATATCTGCCGAATAGTTCACGGGGATGAGGGGTTTGGAGATGGTATGCGGAAATTTTACTGGAACGAAATACGATTGATAGATTTCGTGGCAGAGCTCGCCGCACAGTAATGTTCCCGACTTGGCGCAAGCCAGTTAGAGGAAAACCGACACTCAGATGTTGTGAGTGGAGTTTCTCAGGGTCGTGCGGCCGACAGCCGGCTTCAGAACTCTCCTCGCCCGTTAAATACTTACGTTTGGGGATTATTATGGCTCTCCCCACGCTCATACACACACATACAAAAGCACTCGACAAGGATTTATGGCACCTGTACACCCGAAGGAATATTGATGTCGAGTTGGAGGGTCCCGTGCCCTTACGCACAGACGAGCGGCGAAGTCAATGACAAACTCATGTTACTGACAAGGCGTTATGATTGACAACTTACATCGTTATCCAGCATACAGTCCGGGCTGGAGGCATCCGCTATCCGCCTATGTTGGCCCGTCGGTAGTGACCTGAGGTGGCGGCTGCATAGGCCCAGGGTTGGTGTCCACGCAGGCTGCAGTGGGGAGGGGTGGCATGTCCAGCTGGCTGTCCTCGTCAAATGTTCTCGCTGACCAGGTGTCGCTCGTGCGGCACAGCGTGTTTACCGTAGCGGGGCCAGAGGGTGGCAGGTCGCTATCTCCCATCGGTGGCGAGCCGCTGGTTGAGGCAACCATCCCTCTTGGGGGCCTTGCTTGTCACGGTGGTCCTGTAACAGCCACCCCTGGGGCATGACTGTAGGTGTGACTGCAGGATCCTCTATTCGGCGGCGTCCCATCGCGGAGCACCAGGGCACATTCACGCATGACGGTGAGTTTTCTTTTCCCTGCCATAACTGTTGGCCTTTTTGTCGTGTCGGGTTTGGGGGAGTCTGACGTCCCATCCTCTTGGTGGCTGGCTGGTCTTTCTCGGGTACTGGGTTCCAGAGCCATTGGACCCAGGGGGCTGCCGTAAACGACACCTAATGCATCTGGTGGGCGTCATTTACCCTGCACAACCAGGCGTCGTTCCCTCTCTGCGTTGTCGCTGTCGCGGCGCCGTGTAGGTGGGGGTCCCGGTCTCCATGCTGCCCTGCACCAGGCACAGATCATCTCAGTGGACCTTAACCGTTACCCCATTTCCGCATCGTATCAGATAGCAGGTTTGGCCACATGTGCGTACTACCTTGTGTGGTCCTCTCCATTTTTCCACTAACCCCTCGCAGCATTACTTGTTCCCGGCCGACAGTGGATGAGCCTTTGTGTACACACTCTGGCCTGTGTGTAGGGTTGCCGGCAGTCGGTTCGTGTGCTTGAGCCACTGACGTGTATAGCGTAGTTGATTTTCACGCATGGTGGCAGAGCCGGGCCTCTCTTTCTCTTTGCCTACTGACATCGTCCTATGGCTCATCCTCCCTCGGGACACAGTGGTACTCACCCAGCAGCTTCAGTTTATTGCCTAACAGGATGGTGGCTAGTGTTTGGCCGGTTGCTGTATTCACCCAGCAATAGAGTGTGAAGAGTACTGCCGGCAGAAGTTCTGCCCAACTGTCATCTTTCCGTCCCATGCGGATAAGTATTTGCGTTTTCAGATCTTGATTTCACCGCTCTGTGGGGTTGGTGCTCTGGTGGTAAATGGCTGTGGTGTGGTGGTACACTCGCCACTTCTCGTAAGCATCTCCCCACATCCTGCAGGTGAACTGGGAACCGTTGTCCGAAAGCAGAACCTTCTGGTATCCCCAGTGGGCATAGAATTTCGTGGTCAACATCTTGACCAATGTTTTCACTCACATGCTCGCCATTACGTAGACCTCGGTCCACCACGAGAACAGGCCGGTGACTACCAGGATAAATCTATTTCTGCCTGTATTCCTGGGGTAAGGTCCAATGATGTCAAGGGCCACGGTCTCGAACGGTCGTGTGGGGATGTGGGGCTGTGGCTGCTGTTGGATGTCGGGGAAGTGAGACTTGTAGCAGTTGCAGACCGCATCGCACGGGTCATGCCGGACCATTAAAACAGGTCAGTTATGTTCTGTTGCATCTCATGGGTGCCTGGGTGGCCGGCGACCTGACTGTCGTGCGCGTGTCGCAGAACTTTTGCGTGCTTGCTCTCAGATACAAACAGCTACCACGGCCTTTCTTTGGAAGGGGCGGCTCTCTATTCGCCCTCCAACACCTTACAGATGTTCACTGTCCCACTCTCGCAGTCTGCTCGTTTTTGTTGGCACTGTTGGCAACCCTTCTGCGCCGCTACTATGTTGTCATATATTGTGTTGATGTTTTCAGGGTGCTCCTCCGGTCGCTCCTCGGCAGTGAGTTGGCATAGCTGCGCGCTGTCGCACTGTGCGTGTTCTGGAGGTAACACATCCTCCCATTTTGATTCGTCGTACACAACGGCATCTGGACGGGGGTGGCCAGCTGGTTCTCCTGGTTGGCTATGTGTACAACCTAATATTCGTACGTTTGCAGGGCCTTCGACCACCTCGCTAGTTTGCTACGTGGGTCCCGCATTGGTTGCAATAAGACCAGACACCAGTTATCTGTGCTTTAGCATGAACAGCTGATATTCTAGATACACACGATAGTGTTTCATTGCCCATTCCACCGCGAGGGATTCATGCTCATTGACATGATAGCTTCTCTCAGTCGGGCCAAACTTTGCACTAACTTAGTCTATCACACACCGCTCTCCCCTCTCACCCTACTGATACAGTACTGCACCTATCCCCTCCTGGCTTGCGTCTGTCTGGAGAAACAGGGTGTGTTGGCAGTCGTAGCGGGCCAGAGTCCCACACTGTGCGAATTTCTCCTTGACTTTCTGGAACACCTCCTTTGCCTCGGCAGTCCAGATGTATCGTCCCTGGAGCGACGGCAACGCTGTTGTTGTTTCAAGGTCACGTATTTGCATGGTGATAGCGGCTTTGCCTATTGCTACGCATTTCCCATTCCGGGTTGCTAGTTGTATGGCCTGGTTTACTGGTTCGACAATCTGGTTTGCAATAAGTTATGGCTCGACAAAATTGTCAGGCCGCTGTATCCATAGGGGCTTATTAGCGGATGTTGTTGATGCTAACTTATATTTTCAAAAAACACTTGGTGTTTGCTGTAGATTCGGTTGAGTAGTACCGACAAAAGTGTAGGTTCAGGTTTGTTTACATCTGACTGCGGGTCGCCGGTAGCATCAGGTCACATGACTCCTACTGGCCGTTTCCCGGCAGGTTGTTGCCAGTGTTGCCATTTCGCCTGTCCCAAGAAGGGGGCGTTAGGGCAATCTTTGTGCAAGTGCATTTGGAGGCCCTCACATTACCGCTTGGGAACTGTGGCGGTTGACTAGGTTGACTATAGTCTGGTTGGATTGGATGTTGGTGTACATGATTGAAAATAACTCTGGGAGAAAAACTGTCACTCTCAAACCTGGTATTCTGTAGGCATTGCCGTGTTGTGTCACCCGTAGTTGTTGCTAAGGTGTCCGCCATGCTGGGTAATGGGGTCGACATGTCCACGTGGCTTGCATCTGCAGGCCGCAGTGGTTGCAGCATGGCCAGCTTGAGCGTAACCCGCTGCAAGAGTGTTGCCACTTGGATGAAATAACTCGGACTGTAGTGCAGCAATAGCACCAATGATGCGCGGAACTCGGGTCTTGCCGTCTCTATAATTGCCATTTGGACCTGCCGGTCTATCAGGTGTGTCTGGATGCGAACGCTGACAGAGGCTTGTTCCCCTGCGGTTCCGGCGGTAAGTGGTTCTGGGCTTGAAGTGATACCAACGATTCCCCATATTGAGATAGGAATAGATTTACGGAACTCATGTCTAAGCATCAGGTATCGCATCATGTTACACCACCATTTCCCTGCCTGACCTACCAGTTGCCGACCCACACACTAAGCCCACTCGTCTAGTCCAACTCCGTATTCCTGGAGACAATAGATGCAGTATTCCATGAAGTCGGCGGGGTCCTCACTCGGCAGTCCAGCGAAATTGGATAGCGACTGGAAGTGTCGGGGAATCCTCGCGATGGTTTGTGTAATTGGTCATGTGTTCAGTTCCTGAGGTGTGCCAGCAAAGCTAGTCGGACGTGTGAACGTTGGAGGTAGCATTATGTTTTGTATCACCGCGATGGTGGTCGGCAGCACTTGCACCAGCGTTAATAGTGTTGGTGTCCCGGTGGCTGTGGCGGATCCGACCCGTGGCCGAGAGGGTTTGCAGCTCGTGACAGCTAGGCATACGTAGCAGAGGAAGCACATTTCCACTACTATTTCCTGTTCCTCAGTGATAAGGCACTCCACATGTGTGTTGGTTACGCAGAATTTATGGGAGAGGAGGGCTTAACCCTTCTCTCGGCAGCGCGGATGTCTGCAGTTCCCCGTGGTTATGGTCGCGGTCATGGCAAAGTTCCCGCAGTTGATGGCCTGGTCAGGGGGCGTACCAGTCTTGATGGTATTGGCAGTTTCGCATTGATCGCACGTATATTTTCCTGTGAGCATGCGGACGGCATCCGTGGTATAAACACAGCCCTCACGGTACTCACTGGCGCAACTCCCACACTGTTTGGGAAGCACAGTCTGTGATGCATGCACTAATGCTGTCACATGCTCTCACTTTGTATCCTTCTTCATGCATTGCACCTGGCCGTAATTTCCTACAGTGCATACACGTCTGTGTGGAGGTGCCGTCGGGCGCTGTCCTCAGCAGTTCCTCGCGGAAGTCATGGAAGGAATTCTGTGGGTGCCAGTTCGGGATAACTGTCTTCACGTGGCACTTGTGCTCTAACATATTTTTGGGTATTTGTTTGAGACAGTCATTGCACTCATGAGTGATTGTGTCATATTCACCATAGTACGCCATGGCGTGGAAGCATGGTCGCGCACTTGGCGTGGATGATCAGCTGTTTTGCTGCAAGGTCACCGACCTCGATGCAGCAGTCTCCCTCGCATGGTGCAGGAGGGGAGGTAGCCTTGTCGATTGGTATGTCGGGCGGAGGGGTATTGTCCTTGGGCGCCCTTTGCCTCCCTCCTGTCTAGTGAGGTGTGGGGTGAGCATTGAAATGCTGGCGCAAAATGGCCGCCTTCGTGCACTAATTAAGCTAGGAAGGGCATTTGTGTTGTAGGAAAATAAATTGTGTATAATATAATTATACCAATTTTGGAGTAAGCAACAGTAAAGAGGGAACTGTTAGTGAAATTGGATGTGCAGGAGTTTGAGAAGGTGAAAAGACTGGCGTCAAGGTGGTTGAAGGATTGATGGAGAAGGTAAGGGCAGACTGGTGAGGACGAAGGGTACTTTCGACCATCCAGGTATGACGTAAGTTGAATTTATTCATAGTGTAGGGATATAGAGAAATTTTTGGGGGACAAGGTTAGCACTGTATTCTTGTGTTTGACGCTTTCTTGATTCGATTCCAGAACATCATACAAGATAGAGCTCTAGATGGGAAGATATATCGTTATAAGAATTTATGCCTCTTTCTAATGCAAATTATAAGTCATTTAATTAATTTTAATATTTTGTCCTTGAACAGCCTTTTATAAAATTTGTATAGCCAAGTACATTTACTGATATTAAATGTTTGGGCATTGTTAAGGGTTAATTTTTGTGTTTTTCTTGAAGGGAATGGAATTACGCGATTCGCAAGTTGAAATTGGATACTTCTAGTATTTTCTTCAAATTGTAGTATAGTATTTTATGTGATGTGTTTATGCCGTGGTACTATATCCAACAAAACTCTCAAATAAGTGAACTTTTTGTTACAAGATAATTACATAAAAACAGAAATGGCCGATATAGAGAAATTAAAGGTAGGCAAACATTGGTGACGTTGAAATGGTAATGTATGTTATGACATTTTGTTTTCATACCTCGTGAAACTACTCACTACATTGACAACTGGAAGAGGCCACATCTCGACTTCACTTGAATCGAATTGCTGCATGTCCAGTAGGTTGATCGTTTCTTGTACACATTAGCTTGTAAAAAGTGGAATGTACAGTAATAATTTTAGCAATGCCGGCGTTTTGAGACGAATGATCGCTGGGCGTATTCCAAAGGAGAGGTCGTAGGTTCGTGTCATGTTTGATGTACTGTATGTTGACAATCGCACGAATACGTTAAAATGTTAGCTAGGTTTTGAATTTTCTATATTTTCCCAGGAAATTACGTAGAGTCGCCTAGTACTTGCATTGCTGTGTTCTTTTTTTGTTTTATTGCTTCCGTAAGATCTTTTCAATACACTATTTTTTTATTTATTTCCTCTTAAATGGTTCACTCTAGATTCAAATTGTAATTGACAAGATATACTGGTCTCCTTGAGCAGAGCTCCAGTTGACTACTGTATACAATAGTTTAGTAGCAAACAGGCAGACAGGAATATAAAGTTTCACATTAAGGGAAGGACAATAAGTGATGAATTAAAATATTTGTTAACAAAACACACCTGTGTCAAAAAATGGAGCAGAAGTAGTTTTAACTATACGTAAGTCAATAAATTGCAACGTATTAAAGAGTTAAAAGGCCTACACATGAGAACAGATTAGTAATAGTGTGACAATAGGCTGTAACTAAGGCACTTTTTTTAATAATAATAATAATAATACCTTCTTGCAGTTGGGCTTTCACCCGGTGGCAAGATCACATTCCCTACCTTCCCTCCACACCTCTCCTGAACAAACCAACCCTGTCAACTTTCACCAGCTCCTCTCTAAGCACATTCCACTCCCTCGCCAACCTCACCATCACTGACTGCCTACCCCTCTCAGTCCTCCACACCCTCCGGATCTTAAGATTTTTGTTCCCTCTTTCTTTGTAATCACCCTTGATTAAATGGGAACCCAACACACCCCATCCTCCCTCTCCCTTCACCGCTCTGAACAACCTAACAAGCCTCTCCACCCTTCGCCTGTCCCTCAAAGTACTCCAACCCATTTCCTTCATCATCACTGATGGCCTTCCTCCTCTCCCTCCTGCCCTTTCCTTCTCCACCTGCCCTTCACCCACCTAGCCACCCTCCTCTGGATCTTCTCCAGTTCCCTCACTTCCCCTTCCACGTAGGGATCCCACTCTGCCGCTGCATATTCCAGCATCGGGCGTACCATTGAGGTGTACGCCTTCTCCTTCACCCCACCACTGACTCCCTTTAGAACTCTTCCCAGCATTCCCAGGGCCCTTCTTCCCTTAGAAACCACTCTCTTCACCTGTCCTCTCCACCCAAGGTCATCCTGCAACATCACCCTTAAGTACTTGTATTCTGCTGCCTCCCCTATCTCCTGCTCTCCCCATCTGTATGTCTGCCTGCTCTTTACCCTCTTTTTAGTGAATCTCACCTTTCTTTGTTTTCTTGGCATTAATCTTCATTTTATTGGTTTCCATCCATTCCAGTACCCGATTGTCTGCCTGCAAGTTGTTTTTCTCACCTACCTCAGAATACAGTACACAGTCGTCGGCGAACAATCTCATCCTGCCAATCACTCCCACTCCCATGTCATTTACCATTATAGTAAACAACAAAGGGCCCAGAACACTTCCTTGTGGCACCCCTGATGTTACAGCTCCTTCTTTTGACAAGGAGTCCCCCACTCTCTCTCTGGCTCCGTCCCCTGAGGCACTCACCAATCCAGTCAACCACCCACCTGTCATCTAGCAGCTCATTTACTTTCCTCATTAAAATTCCATGTGGCACCTTGTCAAACGCCTTCTCAAAATCTATGAAGCAGGCATCCACCTGCTTCCCTTCGTCTACAGATTGTACTAGATCCTCCAATAGCCCAGCCAGCTGCGTCTCACATGAGTAGCCTCTTCTAAACCCATGCTGATATTCCTGCACCCAGTTCTTCTCATCCATTACTTCTACCACAAATTTAACTACCAGCCTTTCCATTATCTTACCCGTGCTCGAGGTGAGACTGTTACTACCAGGCCTTGCCCTATCCTCCCCTTGCTTGTATACTGGCACCACTAGACCTTCCTTCCACCCCTTTGGTAACTTGCCCTCCTCCAGCGATCTGCCAAACAACACTTCTAAATACTTTATCATCACCCTCCCACCAAACTTAAGAGCCCCATTCCCAATGCCATCAGGCCCTACAGCTTTGTTAGTATGCAAGCCTTTAATTACTTTGCTTATATCCTGTCCCCTTATCCTTAGATTACCACTTGGCCCTTGGACTATCTGCTTTCTCACCCCCATCCGTCCGTGCCCTCAAACACCGACAAATACTGAGCCTGCAATAATTCTGCTTTTTCTTTGTCAGTGGTTGCGGTCAAGCCATCATTCCCTGTAAGTATTGGAATTCCTTTCTCTCCACCTTTCACCCTTTTCAGAAAACCAAAGAGCTTCTGCCATCCTTTGCTTTTTCCCTCAGCCATGATGTTACCCAAGTACTCATCCTTTGCCGCTTTTATCTTAGTTTCTAGCTCCTTCCCTATCTGCTTCATCCATACCCTAGCATTTACAATTTCCCCTCTCCTATATCTTGCATGCAGCTGCCTACACTTCCTCTTCAGCCTCTTAATTTCTCTCCCATAATATGGTAGCCCCCCCCCCCCCAGCTGTTATTATTTTCCTTGGGACAAACCTCACCAACATTGCTTCTAGATGATAATTTAAACTCTTCCCACAGGCACTCCACATTCTCCCCTTTAGCCCACTCATCATATCTATATGATAGGAAGTGTTCCGCCCCTTTCCTGTTTCCTCGTCCATATTGCCACACTACCCTTTCTTTGGTTTGATCAGCTTTAGATTTTCCTAGGTTTGTTTCTACGACAGGTATATCATGATCACTGATTCCCTCTACTACCATTGAATCAACTATGATATCCCCAGGCCTGACCAACACTACATTCAGCACTGACCCCACACCATCTAGTTGGTGCTCATACTGCCTGCACTAGCTCCCTGTTAACTAGCTGTGATGCTGGTGTCTGCGTAATGCCACCCATGTCTTCCACCCACTGCACCCCAGGAATGTTGAGGTCACCCGCTACTACCACCCACTGTATATCCCTCAGCCTATCTACCCTTTCCTTCACTGCTTCAACTATCTGCCATCCCTGCCCCGGTGGCCTGTACACTGCCAACAATCTGAAGCTCTTAAGTTCCACCCTTACATATAGTTCCATCACCTCAGCATCATTACACACACTTGCTACAGAACCCTTTAAACCCTCCCTCAGGCATACCATTATACCACCCCCTCTTCCATCCCTGTCCCTTCTGAATATGGAGAACTTATCCTGACTCAGTTCACTGTCCAACACCTCCTCACCCAGCCATGTCTCAACTCCTATCACGACATCTGCCCCGTATCCCTCAACCACACTCCAGAATGAATCCTGCTTATTGTATATACTTCTGCAATTTATTACTATTATTTTGATGCTGTCCCCCATGATACCCCCCTCCACGCCCTTACCTTTCCACCATGTCTCTGAAATCCTAACCTTTCTTACAGACTCCCCTATCTTATCTACTCCTGACCCCCCCGAGGTTCTCCTCCTCTCTCTCTGGTTGCTATTCCTTGCCCCTTAGCTCCATCCTACTACGCTCTAGGCAGCCAGCAGTTTCCCTACCCAACAGATCACCTAGAGTTCTCCTACCCTCCTCAGTGAGATGGACCTGAAATTCAAGTAGGCCTAAAGCAGCATGGTCTATGGTGAATAATACTTGGCAGGAAACTGCCATATAAAAAAAATTAATATATGTAACTTTTAATTATTTTAGTGATAATTTTATATCTTCAGTTTAGAATGTAAATCTTAATATTAATACCCAGGAAACATTTTCTGAATTTATGAGGAAACTAGAGAGTATTTCGCTAGGAACAGTCTTTTCCCGTCAGGAATTATGTTGTGATATGTGTAAAATGAAACAATTTAACAGTTAAGACTATTATGAGTTTATTCACAACTTACTTAAGGAAATAATATTGACAATTTTAATCCCTTTAACTATTTGTTTGAATGCATATTTTTGTCTGGTAATTTTCTTGATAAATGGAAGATCAAGGTTGTTCCAATATATAAAAGGGTTTGAGAAATCTTCCTGATAGTTATACACCTGTAATGCAAAATTTGTGAATAGGCTTATGTTATGTAGGCTATAAATAATTGTATGCATAATTATTTTATGAAAAATCAATATTTTAGTAAGGGCCATTCCACGTCAAATCATCCACGGCATGTAACCCACCCGTCTCAGAATTTGATGAAACTTAGTGTGCTTTATCTATGCATCATTGTATGAACACACATGAATTTTTATAACCATTTCTGAGCTACAGGCACTCAATGTTTGTAGTAAAATGTATATTTCCTGAAACCACACAGACAGGCCACTTTTCTCATTATATTGCTTCTTAATCACAATTATGCACTTATTTAGCTGAAAATTTGGTAGTGTACTAAGAATTTCATGCTGATTTTGTTGATGTATTGGAATTAGTTGTTTTAATGTCACCATCGTAGTTAAAATTTACTTCCAAGTTAAGGATTTTTTTTTACGAGTTGTCTGAAAATCCTCTACAGCTTTTTTCTGTCACAAGATAGCCTCACAAAATCATATACCGTTGCAAAGAGGACAAAATTTTCTGCACGATGATAGAAATAAACAAGTGGGCTTTTGAGTTTCAATTTTTTGGCGAGTTAAAACTGACAACTTTTAAATTTTTTTGGTTCTGTTTTACCTATTTCAAATTCAATCCTAAAATATTGGCACAAGTGTTACATTTACATTTTATACTTACATTTAACTAAACTTAACAACAGTGAAATAATTTAATTAGGTACACTTGTGTAATTGCCAAAAATAAATTACAAATTAAAATCTCAATAAAATCTAACGGGCAAGTACATGTGTGGACTGTACTAAACAAGAAAACAACACCTGTGAATCAATCTGGGAGTTTCAAAGGTTTGGAAGTCACATTGTTATCTACTAAGAGTCCAGTGTAAACATTACATGACTGTAATGCCATTCAATTATTAGGTAAGTAAAAGTATTGTAATGTTTGGTGTTAGGTACACATACGTGTAAAGTAATCAGTAACTTTGTAGTTGGTGAAGTTCTTAACATTAAATATAGTAACAATTGTAGACTTTAGAACTCACTCTTATTTTACAGTTTTGATGCCTTCAGTGATCCCCACTTTACATCAATTTCCTTTCTCTATGGAAAAATTGAGTGTGCAGAGTCGTCCTTGTGTTGTTGTGGTTTCTGGAGGTTTTATCACACACAAGATGTGTTCAGGGCACACATAATGTTTGTCTTCTTTTTCTGGCCAGAAAAACATTTTACTAGGTCAATGAGAGTGCATGAATTGAATGTTATAATCTCCTTCCTCTTCATTTTTCTCTTGAACTACCCCAATCCACCATTTTCATTCATAAACACAAGCAACATAACAGTGAAGTTTTGGCATCTCGGTTAGTACTGGATTATCCGCTGTGAATATTTTGTATCTGAGGGAAATTTCTAAGACCAGTGTTTTCTTTGCTATTATTTCTTTTGCTGATGCTGGCTTGAAATATTGAAAGTTCCTTGTTCCAGTAATTGTTTTCCCAGTTGCAAAACGCTCAAGAAAAACCCTTTGTCCGTTGATTTCTTCTTCGCTTAGAAAAAAGAAATAAATGCAAAAGTTAAACATATGCTCAACAGTTGTTATTTGATCATTTCGTAGATTTTGCAGATTTCGTTTAGTAACTGTCCTCTTTACAGAACCCCTATTCCATCACACACTGTTTTTCTATGACTTGTGCAAGATAAGTTCGAGTTTCAAGCCCAAAATCTTCAAGATAACAGTACAAATTATTTTGGAGTTTCATGCAGCCATCACTAATCCATTGAGAATATTTCACGTTGTCATCATCATCATCATATGCCTCAAAAATTTGTTTCAAGTATCTAGTTAAATTAGTTTTGTCTGGGCATCTGTCACATTGCCATAGCATACATTCTCTCCGACTTCTGCTACCCACAACCATGTCCGTCATAGCAAGTACAGCCTCCTTGAATTGAAGTTTCATAGCAATCGCAAGAAGCTCCACATTTTGGTGTGTTGTACACACACATACAGCATGGGTGCGTGGTGACCCAGCTAAAACACACCACTTGGGTCGAAGTGTGCAACATTTAGAAAAACCCATCTTTGTATCTGGATTTTTTTGTTTAAAAATGTGTTCTACAATTCATCAAGGTTGCATAAGGTAATGGATGACTTGAAGTACACGCCCCCTGACGGCACAGCAGGGGAAAAGTACTGTGGGAAACAAAGCTTGTTTACAAACATGCTGATTTGTTATTTGGTAATTGCAGAAAGCAAAAATGTTGGCATTCATAGATTTGCACACAAGGGTAAAAAATAGTAGTTTCTACTTCATGGTTAAGATACGCAAATACATAAGATTAACATTTACCTGAAGAAAAAAAAAACTGCAAATTCCAAACAAATAATCAATTTTCTTGACGTACATCTCATCCGGGACAATATGTGAAGCCAAACAACTAAATGAAGGTTATGTTCGGCTGCGGTATCCATGGAGATAGGAATTGTTTCCCACACCTGACTGAAGCTCCGCCTCTTTTCAAGTCGTCCATTCTTTTCTGTTTGTATTTGTTCTTTCTAATACTAACATTGTCTTTTGCACCTGGAAGGATATATTAATACTCATCTCCTGATAGAAATTTTCCACGGTAGTAATGGCTTCTGGAGTAATTTTTATACCTTCCGTTGGTTCAGGGATTGCGAAAATTCCTTTTTTTTTTTTTTTCGGCCAGTATATGTGGTTTTCTCACAATGTATTCAGAAACATGTAATTTTTTCTGCTACTTCCATACGTGACAGTGACGTTTGTGCAATTGTCAATATTTGAATTTTCTCCCTAGTACTTAAATCAGTTCCTAATTTCGCCTTGATGAGGTTTACTAACTTTTCAAGATCTTTTGAATTTTTCCTAATCTGTTCTGTAACTGTGTGGCATTTTTGATCACAAATTAAATCCTTGTCTTCCTCTTCTACCTGCATTACATTACATATTCCAGTTGTTTCTGTAAGTTGATGCTTACTTGCTTTACCTTTTTCGTAATGTACCGTGATTTTGAATGAGAAGGAACTGATTTAAGTTTTATGGGTGTTACATCCAGTACTACCGAGAATTCATTAAGTTTATCCTTTTGCACTAACCTTGAAGCCACGTCCTCTTCTTCCTGTTCTTTTTCTGATATTTCCCTGCTTTATTCTTCTTTTGCCCCTTCTTCAATTAATGCTTTTCTACAATTACCTACTACATAATAAATGGCCAGGAATTAAGTGGATCCCTTTATTTTTTTCCGAATTCTTCACTTTTGCTACGGAAATAATTCATAAGTTTTTCTTGTTTCTAATAGGAGTTGAATGTCACAGAAGGCTTTGCGGTTGTTTTCAAAGTGTGTTAGAAATGAACACAGATGGAAGTGAAACCTGTTCTCGACTGCACCAGTTCTTGTTGCTCTTGTGACAAATGTGAAATATTTAACAAAGCTTTCTTCCTTGTATATGCAGTGCTGCCACAAAAAGATGTTGAACAAACTCCCACTGTACACTTCAATGACACACAATCAGTTCCAGCTGCCATATTAGCATTCTTATCATATCACACACAAAACCAATGTAGTTTAGATATTGTATAATATTTAAAAATAAGTTAACATTTTGATCCTTGTTAACAGATTCACTTTCAACAATACAAATTATAATAAAAAAAAAAACAAATGCATGATACGCAATAGCACTGAGAGACTAGTTGACTGGACACACTCCTCAAGACTGAAGACTGCTGACTGAAAATTACTTAATTGTGCAGGTTGAAACCTGCATATCTGTTCCGTCTTTCTCAACAGTCACGCTCAGACTTGTACAGACCTGCTCATGGCCTATATTCAAAGATCATGTTTCAGCAAACTACAGCTTTGAAACATCTTAACTTCTTAAGGTTACAAATGGAGAGGTATTTAACACAGCAGGAATTACATTGTTATCTTGTATAATGTATTAAGTTAAGACAGAGATAGGTAATAACTTAAATTCTAAACTTTTGGAACTTCCAAATTGATTCAGATGTCTTACTGTTTTATTGTTAGTATGTACTGTTTTCACACGTCTAGTTTCTTTAATTTGTAATAATATTTTCGGCTGTTACACAAGTGAACCCAGTTAAAGTATTTCTCCATTGTTAAGTTTATTTAATGTAAGTGTACAATCTAAATGTAACAGTAGTGCCAATATTTTAGGACTGAATTTGAAATTGGTATAACAGAACCAAAAAATGTAAAAGTTGGCAAATTTAACTCATCAAAAAATGGAAACTTAAAAGCCTACTCTTTTTTTTCCCATCATCTTGTAAAAAATTTCGCCCTCTTTGCAACGGTATATGGTTTTGTAAGGTTATCTTGTGACAGATGAAAGTTGTAGAGGATTTTCAGGATGCCTGTAAAATTGTAAAAAATATTTTTTTTTCTTATCTTTAAAGTAAATTTTAACTATTAACACGGCGCGGGGTAGGCCAGGGTCGGTTCAGGGGAACCAAAGGATGTGTCCGACGTGAGGTTACCTGGCATTGACGTCTGGTGTGGGTCGACGGCCTGTTGGCCATGTAACCTGGCCCTCCTGCCGCTTGTCGGTGTTGGAAGTCCTTGTGGTGGTTTGCATGCTAACCTACCTGGCACGCGCTGCTCCCGACGACTCTCGCTGCTGTGGCTCCTTAGGGTGTGGAGGGGAAGAAAGTCATTGTTGCCTTTGAGAAAAACACTGACGTGAATTGAAACCAGCGTGGTGGTTTATTATCTTGAAACACCCTCGAGCAGTGCCACCATTGACCATACGTAAATATTCGCTTGGAGCGAACAAATAAAGCTGTGAAATGTGACGTCGGCCAACAATGGACAGTGGCCTGCTGTAGTGGCTGCCGGTAATGCCATTGCTTTGGGACAGAATCGTCGCCTCGTTGCCGTCTGCTTCTCAGATTCTCTGTCTCAGAAACTAACCTAGTATATGTAATTTCCCAGAAACTAATGTAAGATATTGTTGTTTTCTACAAACTAACCAAGGTTATTGTAATTTTCCACAATTAACCAAGGAGACAGTGATTTCTCAGAAACTAATCTAGGCTATTGTGATTTCTCAGAAAATAACCTAGGGTATTGTGATTTATCAGAAACTAACCTATGCTATTGTGATATCTCTGAACTAACCAAGGATATTGTGATTTCTCAGAAATTAACTTAGGATACAGTAATTTCTCAGAAACTAATTTAGGATTATGTTGATTACTCAGAAAATAACTTAGGATTATAGTGTTTTCCCAGAAACTTAATGGATATATGTATGTCGCAGAAACTATTCTAGAATATAGTTATTTCCCCAAACTAACCAAGGATATTGTGATCTTTCAGAAATAGGCCTGGGACATAATTTTTCAGAAACTTCAGTGATTTATAAAAAAACTACCACAGGTTTTTGTGAGCTGCAGAAAGTAACCTAGGATATTGCGATTTCACAGAAACTAACGTAGGATGTTGTGATTTATCAGAAACTAATCTAGGATGTGATTTCCCAGACACTAACCTAGGATGTTGTGATTTATCTGAAACTAACCTAGGATGTGATTTCCCAGACACTAACCTAGGATGTTCTCTAGTCCCTTCCTAAACTTTCCAGCTCCCCTCACTGTCACCAATTCCTCCGCAGTGCGTTCCACTCTCTCACTAACCTCACCAGCATCGACTGTCTACCCCTCTCCGTTCTCCTCCACACCCTCTGAATTTTCTCACTGTTCTGACCTTTATTTACCCTTAAAAGTTCCTTTAGTTAATTTGCAGGCCAAATTTCCCTATCCCCCCCTCCCCATTTATCACCTTATATAAGCTGACGAGCCTTTCCACCCTCCTCCTGTCCCTCAACAGTCTCCATCCCAATTCCTTCATCATCAAGTTAAGCCTAAAGTTCCTTTCCTCCTCACCAGTCTGACCCTGCCTTTTCCATTTTTTCATCACCCACCTCGCTGCCCTTCTCTGCACCTTCTCTAGCTTCTGCACCTCCACGTATGGATCCCACTACGCGGCTGCATATTCCAATACTGGACGAACCATCGTACAATGTGCCTTTCCCTTCACCTCACCACTAACCCCCTTCAACACCCTCCCAAGCAGTCCTAAACCCATTCTTCCCTTCTTAACCACTCTGTCCACCTGCTTTGTCCACCTCAGATCTGCCTGTATCACAACTCCTAGATACTTATATTCTGTAGCTTCCTCTATCTCCTGCCCTTCTCATCTGTATACCTCTCTACTCACCTCTCTAGTTAGTAAACCTCACCAACTTGGTTTTACGTACATTAATCTTCATTCTATTCTCCACTGTCCAGGACCACAACCTATCAATATCCTCCTGCCAGTTTATTCTATTGCCTGCCCACCTCTGTATACAGTACAGTATTGATTTCCCAGTAAAGTAACCTAGGATTTTCTGATTTTAAAGAAAATTAACATAGGATTTTGTGATTTCCCAGAAACCAAAATAGAATTTTATTTACTTTTTCGCATGTCAACTTAAGATGCTATGTTTTCCCAGAAACTAGTCTACCATTTATTCCCCAGAAACTAACCTATTATTTTTTCCTTAGAAACTAATGTTTTTTTCTCCAGAACATAAGCTTGTGTATTGTTTTTCCCTATAAGATTAACATAAGTGTATCATGTTTTACCATAAACTAACCTTGGATGTTATATTTTTCCCCAGTTATTGAACTGCACAGGTAGTGTTGTTGTCTGGGGGTCAATGCCAGAAGGTGCAAGTGCGTGAGTCTTTATATCAGAGGAAGGAGAGACTACATTAGGGGTGCAACAGGGAGGTATGCTGTGTTCCTGTGGTGAATGATAAGGATTAGGGGATTATTGGGAAAATATGGTAGTTTACTGACGATTGTGTGCTGTACACAGAGGTGGGCTGTGGGAACAACTTGAAGGACATTGATGGGATACTTGCATGGGTTGTTGACAACAAGATGAAGCTAAATGTTATATAGCGAGGTTTACAACGATGAGCGAAGTCAGCATGCATATACAAGTGGAGTAGGCAAGAGATAGCATAGGAAACAGAATATAAATACCAAGAAGTGGTACAGCAGAGTGACAGGTGGATAAAACGGGTAGAGAGAGTATTTTATGATAGGAAGGAAGGCATTGGGTATGGGGGGAAGGATGCTGTTGGAAGTCAGCTGTGAAGGGAAAGAAAAGTTACAGTACACAATAATATAGTCAATGCTAGATTATCCGTCAGCAGAATGGGATCCATATGTGTGTGGAAATGTGCAGGAGTTGTAGAAGGTATAAAGGAGGACAGTGAGGTGGGTGAAAGGTAAATAATGATGGTAAGGGAGGAGGAAGACAACTTTAGGCCTTCACTGATAATAAAGGAAATGGGATGGAGTCCTTTGAAGGACAGAAGATAGGAAAGGCTGGTCAAAATGGTCAGGATGGTAAATGGAGAGGGAGGTTGGGAAGTTGTGTTGCCAGTTGAATAAGGGAGAGTATAAAGAAAAGGATACAACAACGAGAAAATTTAGATGGTATGGAGGAGAACAGAGCGATGTAGGCAGTCTATGCTTGTTAGGACAGTGAGGGAACAAACTATATTGTGGGAGGAGTTGGTGACTGACTGGAAAGTTCAGGAATGATAGCCTCCTCTTCCCCTTGAATCAACCTAGTGGTTAAAGTTTTTTCAAAGTTAACCTGTATTAACTTTTTCATCTCAGAAATCATAAGCTGTAACTTAAGCAGAAAATGTTTGTGCCATCCTGTAAAATCATATTTTCCATGCTGTGCTAGTGGTGTGAATCAGGTAGGAACATACACATTCGTAAAGGTTTCAATTATTTTTAAAATTGCTGACTCACCAATTCCCTTACTGCCACTAAGCCCAAGGTTCTCAGCTGGCGTTAGTGTGACTATCGAGAACCTCTCTCAGATATAAACTAAGGTCTGGTATAACTGCACCAGTCTTCCACAAACTGGTGAACTCTATATACTATCACAGTACCTGCTATCTATATAACATAATAAGTCACCATGTACATATAAATATTGTAAGCTCGTTAGGCCTACAATGAAATCCAAACTAATATTAAGTATGAAAATATTTTTTGTGTGTTGAAGTGAATACATTTTTATTTCAGAAAATGGTGATGAAGCTACCAGTGACGGACCTGCAAACCATTTTAGACTATGCGGGTCGTAGGAAAGTTGGCAAGAAGAGGGACTTGCAGGCTAGAATTATTGGTTTGCTTCATCAACCATTGGCAGGAAGGGTCAAGAAGAAGATAAAGGAAGTTTATGATTCTGTGTGAGTACCTTTGTCATGGTAATTCTCTCTGTCCTTTCCAATTCCAGCTCTTCCTACTTATGTTTTTTCGAAAAGATATTTCAAAGGAAATTGCACTCCTGCCCTGCCACCCTGATACGTCCTGGACCCCTGCCCCGTCCCTTACCCCTGCCTCCTCCTTTATCCCTGCCCCATCCTTTATCCCTGCCCCGTCCTTTATCCCTGCCCCGTCCTTTAACCCTGTCCCGTTCTTTACCCCTGCCCCCTCCTTTACCCTTGCCCCGCCCTTTAACACTGCACCGTACTTTAACCCTGCACAGTACT
>PNEQ01001002.1:9886-24485 GCA_003012365.1 Medauroidea extradentata | reverse complement strand
CTGCCCCCTCCTTTACCCCTAGTCCTGTCCTGCCCCGTCCTGGCCGCCCGCCCCATCGTGGACTCCTGCTGGTCCCCTGCGTGCCCCGTCCTGCATCAGGGCATTTCAAAAGTTCATGTAGAATAATCCTTATGCATGCTAAATTGTTTTAGAATAATGTTGTAACTGACAAAACTCTGCATGCAAACCAGTGGCCTTGGTAGATGACTTCCTTAAAGGCTAGATTGGCTTGTAATTTAAAATGTTTGTGTAGGTACACCTCTGAATATAAGTATTTCTTTGACTATTTTTCTATTGCTATAATTCATCTCTGGGAAGTCTGGGTTTAAGTTTACTTTATTAAGTAAGTTTTCTAAAGTTTGTAATTTTTAAAGTTTTTGGGTTTTGTTTATAAGGTTTGTTATTGCGTAGGCATAGTTGAGTTATAAAAATAAACAGTTTCGTCTATTGTTTGGGAAAATATACTTTAATTTTTTATAGAAATTTTAGAATTTTTTTTTGTCTTCAAAATCTCCACACAAAAAAGCTTTATAACGAATTGTAATTGGTACTGTTGGTTTAATATGGCAGTTGATTCCTCGTACCAATTTGACAGCTTGCCAAGTACACCATTTTGTTCATCTTTACAATTTAACTATGAAGAAAATTTCTTGTGACAGATTTTAGTCTAACCTGCAGTATTTACTTCAAATTATACGTTGTTGCTTAGTTTTTTAGCAGTATTCAAGATGTTTGATGGTAGATTTTACAACCTGCAACATTTTCATAACACATCTTGCACTTTGCAACCACAAATGACAGTGAAGTTAGTTAGGGTTAGCCATGCACCTGTGACCGCCCTGGTGGTGAACCATGAGTTGAAGGAGAATCCCTAGTTGTGTGGACGCTTCCACTCTGGTCACTGTTTCAATGCCTCAAGCTGCGATGTTGCTCTAGTCTGGCTACCCTCGCGACTTATAAATGCCTCTGTTGTCGCAGACATTGGCGAGACAAGAGAACCCAAGAAAGTGACGATGATGAGGATGAGGGGGATTATGAGAGGACGACCTGCTCCAAGAGCAGTTTGCCTCCCTTCCTTGGCCACCCACAAAGTACCTGGGATGACAGCATGAACATTTTCTCTGCGTACAATATGCTTATGGACCATCAGCGTAAATCTGTAAGTATGTTCACTTATACTTTCTGCAAAACAGTACTAGGAGGATGTTCTTTAATTTAGTCGATACTGTTATTCTTAATTTCAAGTATTTCATTCTGTAAAGTGGATAAGATCGTGAAGGTGCTTGGGATGGCCATGATACCGCATGAAAGAGACTTGGTTTTTAATGTGACTCTAAAGGATCCCGCTTGCCACATGCTACTTCAATGCTCTACAGTATGTTTGCAAACACAATTTTTGCCAAAATTTTCCTTATGTGCCCGTTATGACAATCTACAAAAAGAAAACATTTTTCGGACAAGGAGAGAATGTTTCTAAGCCCTCAAACATAGCTAAAACTGCCTTTTCAGACTGCCGTACTTCAAAATATACTATTTTGATGTGTGCGAAACTTGGCTATAAATGTGCACTGAACTTTCCTAATGACCTTCCGATAGAATTGTAGTTAACATGGATGGGCAGGACGCTAGTCGAGTGCTTGGCTAACTGTGTTTATGAGGCATTTGGTGGTTCACCTTAGGGTCACCCTTATAGCTTCCGTCACTTCTGAGCCTCTAAAATGTGGTTAGGCAGCGCCCTTAAAAAATTTCCTGGGAATGTGTACCTCACTATTAGTATTACTGTATAATACAGTATATTTAAAAAATATAAGTGGTTAAATACTGTCAACTCCGAGACCGTATGCTGACAGATCAACTGAAACGTATAATAAACCCACAATAATCCAGGATGATTGTGATTACTTGTTACAAGTGCAATTATGTATTTAGAGTGCCTTGTAAAAATAGTGTTAGTTTTATAACTAGCAACCCGGGTAGCACTAATTATCTAAAGCCAAGAATTGAGTGAGTGAGTGAGTGAGAAAGTGACAGATTTTGGCCAGCACTTATGATCGAGGTCTTTAGCGCTGGTGATGGGTGATATGATGTGGGAATGGTGGGCGGGGGAAAAGAGAGATCCCAGAGAAATCCCGCCGGCCAGCGGCATTGTCCAGCACAATTCCCACATGCGAAAATTTGGGGACAGACCCCGCCGAGAATCGAACCTGGATCACCTGGGTGAGAGGCGAGAGGTATGAACCCTCGGTCACCGCAGCCTCCACCAAGAAATGACATTGACATTCCGCACACTTCCAAGTCTCGATCCTACTTAATTGTTATCAGTATTATTAATTGATTATTTAATTTGTAGGGAAAATGACAAAATTGGCAAAAAGCAAAAAAAAAAAAAAATGTTGATCTGGTTGCTATTAAACTTCACAGAATTCAATTGAAGATTGCCTGAAAATTTCGTCAAAATTGCTCCAGCTGTTTAGGAGACCATAGGGAACATACATACACTCATTGATTTTTATATATAATAGACTCCCGATAATCTGTGTGAATTATCAGATTAGTGGATTATCTGTGCAAAATATTTCACTTTAAATAGTTGCAAAAAGTAGACAAACTTTTTGGTTATTTATAAATACACTGTTTTTACTCGCCAATATGTTATGCCGGCAACTGTATTTTGAAAGGGTTGAAGATTTAATTTAATTATGTATTTGTGTTTTAAGATTATTAGCGTACATACCCTAATTGTTAATTTGAATAGTCGATAGTCGAATGTATTAAATTGCTGCCTTTTATTGCAGGAATGAATTTAGGGCCTAGCTTTTTTCTTTCTACTGAGATCTAAGAAAGGCATTGGCCCCCTACATTAGTGTGGCTAGTCGGGATTTGTTTGTATTTAGGATTTGACAGACATATATATGTTACTAAACAGTCTGAGAATTAATATTTCAGATTTTCTGTAATATTGATTTTTCTGCAATCTAGTTGGGAGTTCACTGTACGTATGTCATTTTTTCTGTTAACGTGTACTAGGTGATCTTAGGTACCGCTAGTTATAGACTTACACTTTTATATGGATAACAGGTTTATGAGTGTTTGCTTTTAGAATGAATTTAGTGATAACACAGGGTGTCTACTAGGTCACTAAAGTCACGAAAGTCCCGAAAAAGTCCCGAATTGTGAAAAAGGTCACGAAAGTCCCACAATAGTCACTAATTTGAAGTATATTTTGGTATAAGTCACGAAAATTATTTTCGGTTGTTTGATTCTTGTTGAATCATTTGTCAAACCAGCATGTTTACACTGCTAGTATTTCTTGTGCACTTTGAAAGTAAAATAAATAATTAGTTTGTATATTAGTTTTCATAGTCATCTTCATAAAGACAACTTAATTTTAGGTATATATTGATTACACATTTTAAAACTGGACATGCTTCGCGCAATCAGCAATTGGAGGAAACATAATGAAAATTGTTGGCCGTGTTGCACTTGTTAAAAAAATTATTAAGTAATTCTGTTTGAACAGTTTTTCAAGAAAAAGTCACTAAAAAGTCACTGAATTTTACAATTTGGTAGACACCCTGTAACAAAACTGCTAGGATGGGATTTGTGACTTGGCCATCTGTTGGTACTCTGTGAATATTATTAGGGTTATCTACTGGCGGCTTTGCGAGTTTGAACAGCAGTAACCATTACTGTGTTGTAATCTTAAATTTTATTTGTAGAAGTAGCATATTCTTCACTGCACAATGACTACCAGCAAGCTGCTAGTTACGGCAAGATTCATTCAACACAATTGTATCGTCATCCATGTAATTGTTTTCTGTGTCTTCTGTTGTCCTTCACGCTAATTTCCTTCTTTTTCAATTGTGGGTAACTAGCATGTTCTCCCATATTTGAGGATTTGTAATTTGAGTTTTAACTTACAAATAACTATTACAACAAAGTTATAACAGTTTGCAAATTAAAACACACATTTTGAAGCCAAACTGACTAATAACTCTTTTGTTTTTCTTAATTTAAATAATAAAGTTTTAGATCTTGTTACAGTTTCTTATTTTATAGTCAACCAGAATGTTTTCTTGTTTTCTATTGGCAACTGTTCTTAACAACCTGAGCTTCCACTACATTCAAGAAACATACAACTAGAGTAATTCACTCAAAATAATTGACTGCAAAGCAAAGGTGCATAAATACATTTATATACCATTGCTTGTTCAGTCCATCTGATTTCGGTTCTATGTATTGAGGCATCAATCAGTATTTTTAAACCCAAACCCATCATTTGAAAACATCTGATCATAATAAACTATGTCGTAAAGTTTACAAATGAAAACCTTTATCCTTTTAGATGTGCAGAAATCCAGAATGATTGTGATGTTTCGGTTTTCTTGTGTCCCTTACTGTTTAACTGTCTACATTTACTCAACATTTTTTAATTCCTTGGTATGTTTGTGCACCTGCATGAGCAAATTGTTTGTTATGTTTTGACAGAAGTCACCAAGAACTAACTTGTATCCGTATCCAGGCTACTTACTTGATAAACAAGCATTTGCCCCGAGTACAAACAACCCAATGCCAAACATTCAGCTGAAGAAGTTGCCATTTTACGAACCTATTGCAGTGTTGCTCGAGCCTACTTCATTACGTAAGTATGATGTAGCTGCAATTGAATAGTGTGAAGTATTTTAGACTCTTCTTCGCCATCTGCAATTGATATACAGTAGAGCCCCGATTTAACGAACTCAGGAGTAACGAAAACAGTGCTTTATCAAAAGGATTTTTAGGAACCTTCAGAAAATAACCTAAAAAATGTATTAAATAATTGACTGACTTTGATAAAATCGAATAATAAATGTAACTTAAGTCCTATAGAAATACTTGCACAAACCGCCGTATATACTTATTTCTCCGTAGGAAAGCTTAAACCGTCCGTCGAGAAACAAAACAATTTTGTTAAAATTCGTTGAAAACTTTGGCCGCGGGAGTGATTTTGAGATACGTATGGACGGGCATGGCAGAGCGAGTGCCGCTTCGTTGCATAACAAGCGCGCGTTTAGATCCTCATCCTGGCAGCTGGCGAGTGAACGAGCACCTAGGTACCCAGTCTCCACAGTGCGGCAGTGGACCGCACAGTAACTAATTCACAGATAATTGCATCTCTGTTAGGCGCTGCAGTGCAGCGTGCTCTATTAATTATTTTATCTAGAGAATGCAGTGGTGTGCAGTGTGATTGTTTACACTCGTGTCCCGTCATAAAACAAGAGTTTATAAAAAAATTACATAATACTATTTATGCAGCCTTTTTACAACTAATTTATTACAGTAAATGTAAATACTGTAATTTGTTTCTCCGATGCAAAAAAAAAAATGCTTGAGTGCAAAACATTTTTAGCGACCAGACCAACAAGTTTGTTTCATGAGCGCGGCTGCATACAAGCTACAATGCCGCTGAACATATTTAATTAATATTTTACAGTTCTCTCGCAAATTTGTAATTCAGTTTTAATTTTAAAAAATTTTTGTTTACTATTTTCCTTGGGAATTTCCTTAATTTTGTTGGTGGAGCGGGCCGGAAAGAGACGGAAGTATTGAGGGCTCGGCGGTGTTAGTCATAAATTCTCACGTGTTGATGGCACGCGCAAGGATGGCCTAACTCACCATGCGCTTGCTCGCCGAACGTTCCGCCTAAATTTTTTCCGGCATTTTTTATTTTTATTTTTTTTTTTTTTTTTCCTCCATGGCTGTGGCTTACCTATTGACGGTAAATGCATTTTGTGCCAATATACTTTTTAAAATTACCTTAAATTCCAACGAAACGTGCCAGAGGATTTAACTTTTTTTTTGGGGGGGGGGGGGAAGTTTGATTTAACTAAACATTGATTTAGATTAAACATTTTTGGGTCCCAGGGCACTTCCTTAAATCGGGATTCTACTGTACTTAATTATATCTCCAATCTGCATTACAAGCATTTAATCAGGTTTTAACCATCGACTAGGCTTACTGCAGGGTGGTACATTTAAGTTGTTATTACTTTCTAAAACATGTAAACAGAATGCACAAGTACTTACATAATCATACTTGCAGTTAGGAGAACATAAAACACAGTTGGCCGACACATTTTTCGTGTAGTTGCGCGGTTGTGATGTTTCATTGTCCAAGACAGCTTTGGACGGCGAATGATTACACAATGCAGTACGGTAGGCAGTAAGCGGTAGTTGGTAACTATTGCACCATGCAGCCAAGGGGCCTGCTAGGGTGTGATGGGAAATATGAAAGTCTGTTATCATATATTGAGGCCTGGTGGTTCTCTGAATTTTGTGATGTGCCGTACTGAGGGGCTAGTTCTTAGCGCCTCAGTGCCGCACTTTTGTTGAAGGTTGTAAGGCTTTCACCATTCTGATTAATTATAAATGTTTAGGATGGAACTAGACAATGGCGGGAAAGGCCGCTAGGCTACTAATTACAAATAAAACAGAAAGAGTTGTGTACAAGTACTCACAGGATGGTACTTTCAGATACAAACACACACACATAGGACGAGCACATTTCTCCGCGGACGCGCGGTCACAACGTTTCAATGTAAAATCAGTAAACTGCGTTGCCCGGCAACTACATCTATCATCTCTCATTGATATTTTTGGCTATAAAAAGTCATGTTTAATGTGTTAATTATATTAACATTAAAAATAAATTTTGTATATTTTTTTGCATTTTGATGCATCTAGCATGACTTACTGCTAATAAGATTTTGTTTTTCACAACGAAGCCTAATATTGTATGTATTTATGTCAAGCTGTACACATTAGTCATTGTAGCAATATTGTTTGAGCTTTGCAAACTGAATACAACGAATACATCAATTATAGTAAACATACATTACATGAAAATAAGTATGTATGTATGTATAGCGTATACACTGTATATAAATTAATAGATAACTGCTTCAGCCCTTATATCGTAAAAAAGATTCCTTGTCCTACCATTAGATAACTTTGTTTAAATTTCCCCCAAAAAATGTTTATCTGACACCACTGATCCTCTGAAGCAGCAGTAAAATCAGTAATCTCAGTAAACGGATGTAGTCTCGCCCAGGGTATCATCATCAACCAACCTTCAGTGATTGTCAGTGCTCGGCAACAGTAATGGAATTATAGCTGGCATAGCTAGAAATACTGGCCAGTTAAATTGGTGAATAACGGAAGGCTGCCCCAATAGTGTGAAATTGAGTTTCATGTTTAGGTCCAGAATTACTGTATTTCATAACACAATCGTCGCCATCGCATAATCATCACATTTAATTTTTAAGATTACAGAAATGATAAAAATACTTTAGTCGCATAAGCGTCGCACCACAATGTTTTATTTGTTTATGCACCAGAGATGTTAACTACATTCAAATACGAAGTACAAAACTATTAGAACAAAATGGTTGCCGCAACAATTGAAGCTACTGTAGTACCAAAATATTCAGCTGGAATAAAAGTGGAACATCATAGCGCTACTAGTTTAACAGTTCGCCATCTTGTATGTTTGTCTCACGTGTGTACTCTCCCAACTGAACGTAACGTATCTAAGATGACGCAAAATAAAAACAATGTTTGTAAACACAGCAACGGTAATAAACTTGAGCAGAAATGCAACAAAACTGTTCCATCGTTATTGTAAATCACTTTATACTTCACAAATATTTGTAAATGACAGTCAGTAAAGCAAAAAAAAAAAAATAAATAAAGTTTTTACACCGAGTGTGTAGTTGTACAAAAAACAGAAGTACAAGTACTCACGTTTTAGTACTTGACAGATACACACACACAAATAGGACGACACATAATCGCAGAAGCGCGTATTGCGACGTTTCGCTGCTTAGATCAGCTTCCTCGGGCGAAGAGACATTGTCCTATTTGTGTGTGTGTATCTGTCAAGTACTAAAACGTGAGTACTTGTGCTTCTGTCTTTTGTACATACTAAACTTTTTACAGTACAACTCGCAGAAGCCAGAAACACAAACTTCAGGAGAAATGAAACTTGAAAAACCACTGTATTGATCGGTTATCTAATAACCAAAAATGCACTTACCAGTAAATTTTTATTCACAATTTTTACTATGTAAGTACTGGTAAATACTGCTGATCATGAAATGTATTACCACCAAATGTGCATATTTAATTATGCACAAAATTAGGTTGCTGAACAAAAACCAACCTAACCTTCAAGGTCTAGTAAGTTAAATAAATTTGTCATTGTTTCTGAGCTAATATGACAATATTTCTGCCAAAAGTATTGACTTTAATAAAGTGAAAAAATTTTAATTAAAAATTTTTTACCATGGGAATTTTTGAATAATGGTCGTTCCTACTATTTTTTGTGTTAAATTATGGCAAAAATATGCGAAAATTATGCTGTGAAATACGGTATGTGTGCAGGTTCAAAAGTGTTAATTCATTCGTTGAGTTTCAGTGAGGAAAACAATAAGTTAAGTTGGCAGAGAGGGGCATGCATGTGTTTTATTTGTAGGTATGTAAGATGTATAATGTGATCTCATTACTTTGATGCACAATGATGCTTCTGTAGTGCCAAAGAACAACAGGAGAGTTAACGAGGCAAGTTTCCAGTTTTACCTGACACCTCAACAGGCTACTGATGTCATCTCTTCATTCACAATTGAACCAGAAATTGGCAAAGCAAGCTATGTTATTCAGGTAAAAGCCACTATCTTTAGTCTTTTGTATATATTAGAATAATTATTTTAGTAATGAAGGCAGTACATAGAGAGTTCTTCAATGAGAAACCTGTATAATTTTGTTTCTTGCTTGTCTACCATGAATGTCTGTTGTGTCAGAAAAATTGTAATCAAGTACAATAAAATCTTATGACCTATTTTATTATGACCATCCTGTTTTTACTTTTTTTTTACTGTGAAAATTTGGGTCGAAAAAGTAGAAAATTTAGGAAAATCTGCTGAAACATATATTTATTCCATTTCTTTCACATCCGTTTTGCATATTCTGTACCAAGTGCTGTACTGTAAGAATTGCACAGCTAACGATAGATAAAACCTTCCTGACTGTCCACGCCAGCTGACACCCATCCCCCCTTCTAATCCCTACATCAAGTCAGATTGTGCTTGTATTCATGCATCAGCTGCTGTGCCTCGTCTAGTGTTACATCGCAGCTGCAGCCACGACACCCCCACCCCCGGCAGTAACTGTCTTATAGTCACATGCAACTTGCAGCCTATCTGGCTGTAAAGCAGAGCCTCGTGTTTGTCTTTCCTCTCCCACTCTCTCCAAGCCATTGTCTTTGTTTCCATGACTGGTAATGGCCCAGGGAATGAAGGAGATGACAGGTTTTTTTCCCTACATTAGATTACTGCAAAAATAAGTTACCAGCATGACACTCATTCAGTAAAAGAAGCAAAAAAGAAATCTATGCGACATTATCTCATTTTTCTTCTCTAGCTTCAAATCAGGTTGTGTGCATTAGAATTGAACTCGGACAGTATCCCCTTGCAGTAGCATATTCAGAGGGCCAAAGGGGTAGTCTCCCCCCCCCCCCCCCAAAACCAACCTAATGCTGCATAACTATATTTATGAATGCTTTCTGCAATTTAATTACTAAAATGTTCACAAATACATGATGTAGGTTTTTTTTATTTGAATTAGGTGTACGTATTTTGTACTAAGCTGCATGCAGCTTCCGGGTCATAGTCTCTCTCTCTCCTGTCTACTTTTTATTTATTTTTTTCTGAGTGCTGTCTCTTGTCACAGCAGGGTTGCGGGCTGGTCAGCCGCTACCTACCCTTTGAACCAAACCCTTCAAATAGCAATAGCACTACCTGCTTCACGGGACTAGAAAGTGTGTTGATTTTGGTATCCGCATGACCTGACTCTAGTCTCAGTCTGTAGACTGAATATATCACTTCTGAAGTTGTAACTGTCTGTGCCGTAGTGGCTTTTACAAGCCGTTTTTACACTGCAAAAAATGTAATTTTATTTTTTGTGAAGTTACGTTGCACGAAAGTTGTGGTATGTGTGACAAAAAAAGAACAGGAAGTAATGTAATGTCATATTTTATCAAAGTGCCGAAGCAAAATGGAAGGGAAGATGGCGATGTTGGGGTAATGGTACCGGTAAGGTTTAAAATTAATTACTTCATTGATGTATAAGCAGTTAAAATGTTTCTTATTATTACCGTATATCGGGGAATTTTAACCCTGCGGGGATAACTTTGCCTTGCTATACATGAATTTTTTTAGTTCTGAGGTCATTTTGTGAATGAAGTAGTTGGGAGTCGAGTGTTTAAAAACTACATTTATTTTTTCCGGTTAAAAGTTTTAGAGAAACTACAAAACCTAATATTTTGAGTGAAATAAAGTTACTTTGCTGTTTCAAAATAACCATTGCTTAATGGACCTCAAACGCGATATGGTAAAATTTTGTCAAATAACCCTTTAATCTTAATATATAAAAATTTGTCAACATCGGTCCAGCAAATTATTTCATGAGATTTTATTTGAGTTGTTGAGCTTGATGAGTTTTCGGAGGTAGAGCCGATGAGGTCTTGTAAAGTTTCTTATATAATTTGTCTGGTGATTGGACCTGAGTTGTGAAATGTCACTCAAAGAACTCGCTAATCTCGGTTACTAGAATTGGGTGAGTAAGACTGCTAAATTAGGTAGCGGTAGAACAGTTTCAACTTCTAGTCGTACACGCAAGTTTTTTCAACAGTTTCAAACATTGTATTTTTAATTCAACTGACACCATTGAACCATCAATTAGGCCAACTAAAACATATAAACTAAGACAATGTCCTCATCCACTCAAAAATACCCAATCCAAACTGATTGGCCCTATAAACATAAAATTTTAAGGATATATTCTCCTAAAGATGTAGATGTTAAAATTGTTTGTAGTTTTTTTAGAAGTTCAACTATTTGAGGGGTATGGAAAGTTGAGGTGTCAAGCAAATGACTAGAATATTCAATAGTCGATAAAAATCTAAACTACTCATCTTATTGCAATTAAATTTTTTTGCCGTGTAGACATTTTATTTAAGAATGTATTTTTATATAGCAATGGACGGTAGTATGCTTTGTTTTCGAGTAAAAAATAAAAATTGATGTTTAGAAAAATAAGGGATAAAAACCACAAAATCCATAAAAATTGAAAACTGTAAGATTTATAATTTTTAATACGAAATATCCAGGACTTAAAACAGACTTTCAAAAATAGCCGGTTCTAATTTTGATTTTAAAATAATATTTCTATCTCTGCGCGATAGGTTTACAGATGTTAAAATTATTTTGAAGTCAAAACGCGAGTAATTTTTAAAGTCGAATTTTATAGAGTTGTGGATATTGTCATATTAAAAACTATGAAAATTACAAGTTTTCAATTTTAAGGGAAGTTGTGTTTCTACCCCCTATTTTTCTAAATATTAATTTTAATTTTTTACTCGATAGCAAGGCATACTATTGTCCAGTGCTATATAAATAGACGTTTGCTAATAAAATATATACTCAGAAAAAAATAGTAGTTTAGATTTAATCGACGATTGAATATTCCAGTTGTTCGCTAGACACGTAAGGGCGCGGTTCACCTATGTTTTCAACATCTTTCTTTATTTTTATATTGGTACCAGATATTTTTATTTTCTTATTTAAGACATAAATTGTGATTAAATCTTTCTCTGAGGAAATTTGTGCATCTATCATAGTTTTTGCGTAATGAGTCGTAAACGTCAAAATTTGCACTTTACAGTTTTATGTTCTCCACTAAAACCAACTGACATACCAAACCGAAAAAATTCACAGTGTATAACAATGTCATAAGCTATGATTTGACACATGTAAAGAAAAAAAATTGTATTTAACAAAAAATGCAGAATTTTAAAATGAAAATTTAAAGATTTCAACAATTATTTAAAAATACGGATGGTGATGCAGAATGTCACACTTTTTTTTCACGCGAAACCACTTAACTTATTTATATTACGTTTATTTACGAAAAGAACAAACACTTGTTATTATACTTCTATGTTTTCAAAAATTCAGCACGCTAATTAGAAACATGATTTTCGGGCCTCTCAATATTGCTTTAAACGTTTTTTTTAGACTGCTGTAACCCCGAATATATTACCTGAATTCGTAAAGTGCAAAGCAAGAGTCATGCGACGGTCTTTACTTCATACTATTAAAAAATAATATATTGTGGTCACCTCTTAAAGTCTCGTAGGAAAGACTACAAGGAAAAACCTTGCACGCCAGTTGGGCGCACTGCGAATAGAGGCGATATGCTTCTCGTCAAGCATGGGAAACTGGCTCTTATCGCTTTGCTGTTCCCACGCGTCAAAAGTGGAAATTTGACACTGGCGAAAACTCTTCTTAAGAGGTAAAAAAGGTGTGAAAAGTGTTTTAATGAAACGTTGATATAACTCGAACCTGACGAGTAAGCAGTGATTTTTACATCAATAAAGGTAAGTCCTAAAAGATTAACTTAGGATTTTTAGAAATCCTACTGTTAAGAAGTGCAAACACGTATGGCAAGCTTTACTAGAATGACATATAAAAGTATTTTCAGAATTTTACGAAATTTAAAACAGTAAGGGAGGGAAAGGGATAAAGTGTGTCTTTCAGTAGCTCTTAGACCTGTTGACATAATGTTGCATAATATTGGGATGCTTTTGCTTCAGAATACTGCTTACGCAAATACCTAAAAGTACTTTTCAGGACTTTTTATGTTTCAGCTATTAACGAAACAAAAATTTGTTTTCACAGAATATCTTGTACATATCCTTAAGACCAATTAAATACAATTATATCACTCCGAGGTCTTGGTATTTATCTAATCACATGATTAGCTAAGCAGGGCAATGAAATGGTGATTAAAACTGATCATTTTCTCATTGTATCTTAAACCGGATGATTATCAGAACAATGGGTGAGGGAAACACATGCAACTATGTGTCTAGTTGTAATTGGCTATATTAAGAGCTCCGAATGTTTTATTTTCACGGACTCGTTAAGGAGGAATGGTAAATATAGAAAAAAACTGAGCTAATATGTGGTGAAATTTATTGTGTTTTATCTTGAATTGTTTTACTTTGCATTTACCAATGTAAATAGTTTATAACATTTGCAAGAATCACATTACTTATTTGTGATTGTTCGTTAAGTTCTATGTCATTTATATAATGAGAATACAAAATAATGAATGAAGTAATATAACTGTAGCTTTTTTTTTATAAAATTATAATCTTACAATAATTTTGAAGTACGCTAAATAAATACTGTTTACCATCACATGATAATTGTTTATGGGAAATCTTGTTACATACAAACAATTAATTTATTATGTGATAAAATATTTCTGAATAATGGGAAACACACATACAGTCGCAGTTATAGAAGGGAGACGGAAGACAAACGCTTCAACTAGGTGTCATAAAACAGGTTAACGTTGGAAGCTATGTAAGAATTTTAAATTTAAGATTACAATGTAATGTCTGAAAAAACCACTGCGATATTTTTTAAAATAAATTTACTAGTATGCAAGAATTAATGCTCAACTATGCTTCAGCTTGCATATAAGTAAGTCAGGCAGATGGTAGAATAATATCACAGCCTTAGAAAGCTGTTGTGACGTGTCATATAAACGTAATACAGAAGTAAATGATTTTCGCTCGTGCAATTCAAAATACACGAATCCATATTAATACTCAGTTTTTCAAATAATGGTTCGGTTCATCTAGGTCTGTTCATGTTTACGTGAGATACAAGAATTCGACACCTAAGTCATTGTTTTGTGAATTTAAATTATTTGGGAGAGTTTAAGCATAGTTCTCTACACACACTTATTTAGCCACTGGAAGCCATTATTAGGTAGATAATACAGGTGTGACAGGTGAAGAATAATATCATCTTTATGAACATACCACTAAAGAGGCATGCAGTGATTTTGCTGCAGTCTTGTATTCAACTACTCTCGTCAGCGATAAGCTTGTTCCTTCTGGTGTATAGGGACTGGCTTGCCGACAACCTGCCAGTAAGATGTCTGAATAACATATTTATGTGATCTTAAAAGGTGGAAGGTAAGTTGTAAAGTCAAACAAATGCTGTTCTGTTTCTGTTTTACAAGTTCGGTTGTTATTTTTCTCTATACATCAGTTTTCAAAAAGCAGTTACATTCATTTTAAAGGTGTTACAAATATGTTTAAAATGTGTGCTATATTTTTAAAAATATAGGTGCGTGTTTGGACTGTGTTTTGTTCTAATATGTTAAGATACCGGCAATAATTTTTGTCAGCTTTGTGTAAAACAAAACACATGTGACATGATATATATCACAGTTCATGTGCTAGGCGAGAATTTCCTTAACTGAAGGAAAATAATGTAGGCTTTTCTTCTGATCATTCAGGCTAAAATATTGCATTTCTCAATTAAGTTAAATTAAAAGACTTTAATAAAGAGATTGCACCTATATGAGACGTCAACACATAATACATAACAGTTAAAATGTATCATTAATCGTTATAAAAAAAAAACAAGTTTTTAATAAATCTTTAAGAGAGAGACAATTTAAGACAGTTTTAAAAATTACTGAT
>PNEQ01001001.1:34191-63152 GCA_003012365.1 Medauroidea extradentata | reverse complement strand
GACTTTGTGCCACCTTAAAAGTTCAATTTTTAAACTACATGATAAGAAGTAATTAACACAAGGTCAGTTATAAAACCCAAATAGTTTATCCGGCCCATATAAAATTAACATTTTTTCATTAAATGACCCGAAAATAAATATTTTGAGCGGCACAAAGTCACCCCTACATGGCACAAAGTCACCCCGCTTGACGGTATGTGCAAAAACTTCTGCCAGTGTCGGAAAACCCGCCTGCACCCCTGGAGGTAGAGCTCGGAACTATCCATTGTCGGCCGGCCCATGAAACCCTGTGCAGAACTAGCACCTCGCTGGACAGGGCCCCGCACAGTGCGAAAACGCCTAGGAAAACACGTCTACCTGGTCCGAGATGGGGACAGGCGCCTCCGAAAGTTCCATAGAGACGAACTAAGGGTGGTTCCTATCATGCCAGCTGACGAGGAGACAGATACAGATGGTGTGATGTAGGCCCCACCGGAGGACACCTTACACCCACAAACTGAGACACCACTCCAAGAGAGTGACAAACATTCGCAAAGCAGATGTTTCAAGACTCCGGGACTGGCGTTACTTCTCCCATCGACGCCTGGTGTCATAACACCGCCACAGGAAGCCGAACCAATAGTGACCATGCCTGATGAGGATGAACCGAGACTCCAACCCATCGTCCAGGAAGTGTGGGAACTGGATGCACCACAAGAGAGTACGACTTTTATCATACACATCGAGGAACCAGAAGAGTCTCCTCGATGCCAACCACGACACCGACGCAGCAGGCAACCCCAGTTACACTCGTCCGAGCCTAGGTGGCCCTCAATCATCGGCGCTTACTATACAGACGCCAGTGGCAGAACGTCGGGATGTAATGACTACAACATCCCAGGACATGCTGGTGTTACCGATGGCCGGCACCCCGATGTCTACTCCCTCGATCCATACCAACAGACACCAGAGGGAGCCGTACAACCTACGACCTCGCCCACGACAGAAACAGCAGACCTGCTGTGCACCACCTGACGACTCAGGAGATGAAGCCGAAGACTTCGACCCACAGCAGACCCTAGTGTTCAGTCGTCGAGAGCGACACCGGCAGCGAAGTACATAGCGAATGTACACACCTGCCGTGACCAGTCGTCTTCAGGACGGGAGCGTATGTCGTCGTACCAGGCCACAGGCCAGGTGGAGTTGCGTCTGGTCGCAGAGTGTGTCAGTGGCAGGTGTGCGCTGGCTGTTAACAGCAGATGTGCGATACTTGAGTGTGTGTGGCGGATCAGTGACGGCAGCAGGGCATGTGTGAACTTGACTTGCGACAACTGCCATCTGCCAGTGCAGGACACATAGCTTCGCCACCCCCTCCCTCTACCAGTGCATAAAGAAGGCAGTCGGGAAGCAGCAGCCGCAACGGATAGAACGAGAAAGCCGTGGTGCGCTTCGGGACTCTGATTTGTCTAGCGAGAAACGTAACACGCGTGTGCAACTATCCGGCCCAGTGTTCTACTTTGTTTTGTCATTTGTAACTGGCTTGCTTAAGGCCCTAGGGTATGAGGGTGTGGACTGCCCCAGTGTCCATGCAAGGCACAGTTTTCTTCAGGTCCTCCGTGTTTTTCCCGATATGCAGCTGTTTCGACTCGCCAGGTGAGAGGCACGCGGGCACGAACAGACCACGACCCATCGAGCCACGTCTTCCCAGCTACACGCTTAACTGGGTGGCGCCCAGAGCATTCCAAAGCACCTCCGTTCCTACCTCGTTCTCACCAGACAGTGCCAATATGTTTATTAAGTATATTTATTTTATACTTACTTTCGAATTATTTTTATGAGTGGTGGTAGGGAGCTTATAAGAGAAGTGGCCCAAGATTAGGAAGAGAGAGGGTGGGGTATTGAACAGTTGTCTGTTTAGTTCTGGTATTTTGGAATCAGGGGCGTCATTTCAGTTTTTTCCAGGGAGGGGGGCAAGATTTTGTTTTCTGACGACAGTGACCTTGTTGCATCTTTTTTATTAATTAAGCATGTATAAATTAGATACTTTAATAATAAAACTTCAGTTTTATGTCCTTAAGTTAGCATTATTTACATAAAAAAATACAAAAAATATATTTACACACAAAAATTCCAAATCCAGGGGGGGGAGGGCATTTGCCCCACCCTGTAGCCCCAAATGACGCCCCTGTTTGGAATGGTGTTAGTTTCAAGCCTGAGGTTTAGGGTTTGTTGTCTATAGTCTTTCAGTAGGGGTGCTCCAGTCGTCTGAGCTGCGCCTTGCCCTTTTGACTTCGGACCTACCACTCCACTGGCCATGAAGGGGTAGGCTTGGAGGGGAGGAGGGTGTAGTGTCGGTGGAGGGAGGGGTAAAGGAGTGTGTGCCTGGTGAGGAGAGATCACTCTTGTGTCAGGTGTGCTGAAGGTGTTGCTCCCCTGGGCACACCAGGCCTGTCGAACTTGGCTGGGTGTGAATGGGGAACCAAGGAAGGATCCCGGCAATCCTCTGGTCTACCGGGAGGCATGGCTTGTGTTTGCGTGAGCGATAGCTCACGAGGACAGCTGTGAATCGAGCTACAGTGAAAATATTTCGCTGGGACAGCAGATCGATGAGTGAGAAATGGAGCGAACTTAATTTCTTCCGGCAGGACATTTACCGTTGCTGCGGAGAATGTGGCGCCGACTGCCTTTTGAAAGGTGCATAGGATTTTAAAGTAGCGAGGTGGTTACCGCTACCAGGGTGTAAGACTTTGCTAGGGACAATTATTTGTGTCCTCAAAGTTGGTTTGAATGAGGTGCGGACCTGTTGCAGGCAGATCTGTGCGGAAATGGGGTTGAGTAGAATGGATCCACATACTATACTGTATCCATTCCAAGGCTGCAGCAGAAATAAACAATGTCACAGGTGAGCTCTCGATCATTGGTTGCCGGGTCAGTTAACAGTGTCGTTGCGACAGGAAATAGGTCCTACGCTACATTGCTGTGTTTTACTTCAGGATAGGTAATTTTATAGTTTAGTTGCGTTTTTTAATCCTCTGTAATATAATATCACTCTGTGCGCATGAAATACAATACGTGCATGGAATGTATTAACTAAGACTTAGGCGACGACGCCACGTCCATTGTGATTCCATTTCCTCCACAGCGAGGCGCGGTTCCGTTTCTCCACTTGTCGCCAGTCGACAGCTCGCGAGACACGCGGAGGTGGTGCGCCGGTTTGTTGCACAGCCAATGTCGTTCAAGCGCGGGAACAGGCGGAGTGACACAAGCTGCAATCTTGGAATGGATAGAGTATAAAAGTGACGTTTTTCTATTGGAGAGTCTCAGTACGCAAATTATGTTGTACCCGATTTGATGTGCATATTTTTTGAGGCGGTGTTGAATGGAGAACAATTGTGGATTAATATGTTCAGCGTGTTATTGTGTATTATTACAACAAAAGAAACATGTTTTTATAATTGAACTTGTCAAAGATTTCAGTTATTTGAATGGGACAACATGTTACATGTAAATTGGAATTAAGGAAAATGTATAGAGCTTTAACATGTTACTGGTTTGTGTCTCTAATTGAAGGTTTTCTTTAAGCAACTCGATCCCCAATAGCTATTAGCATGTATTGGTAACAATCTTGGAACTTGCCCTGTGTTAATTGAAAGTGTTTTAGTGGGCTAAGGCCCTCTTGTGTTTGCTTGTGAGAACCTGGGTTTTAGTGGGCTTAGGCCCTCTCGTGTTTGCTTGTGGGAGTTTGGGTTTTTAGATATTAAATCGCCTCACGAATACAAGCAAGAAAGGCTCACAATAACAAAGATCAGAAATATTTCTTATGTTGCAGAAGAAAGTGTGATTCAATTTATTTTAATAGCTGATTGAAGGTGAGTAAAAGGCAATAAATAAAACACTGTCTCAAAAAGTTTCTTTTATTGTCGAAAGTACGTACCATCATGGATCATGTCATCACTCTGAACTAACTGTTGCCACAACGGACTACAAACTGCAAGTACAGACATACAGACAGGTGAAGTCCATCACACACTAATGGTGGTTACAAAAATACAGACAGTAAATTGTATGTAGTTATTACATTGCAAATAAAATCCCTTGCAAATCAGAAAATTGTAATTTTTTTCACAATAAATTTTTCTCACACATTTTGTATATAAATAAGATATATGTTCCTCAACCACTTAAAAAAAAGATCAGGTTGGATGTGAAGTTACATTTTCAGTTTGTTTCTGAAGACCAGGTAATACATGTACCTAACTCTTGAGCAAACACCTAGCTGCTATCATAAATTGTTCCTGGGCGAGTTATTGGTGTAGGAAAAATTTGCAAGGTCTAATATTCTCACTTCATCATCCATTCACAAGATGAAAGTCACAGTATGACTGCTGCTACGTTTAGCAATTTTAGTAAACAACCGCTCCGATACACTCACTTCCAGATAGACATCTCTGGCAAAACTCGCTACGGACTGAACCCCAACAAACACAACGGCGCTACAAAACTGTTCAGAAATTGTCTTTTAACTGCTCATTACACTTAATAACTACATGGGATATAATAAATAACGCAAGTTACGTACCCCAAGTCCCGAAGATTGCTACATCTATTTTTGAAATAAATTGGCACATAAATCAGTTACGTGGTCTGCCTTCCTCAATGATGTGAAATGAACTGAATAAGTGATATATTTTACCATTTTAAAAATGAAGTTAAAATATTCAGAACTGGACATAAAAATATTGTGTGTTTTAAATAAAACAAAAATATTCAGTCTTTTAAGAGTTGCCAGTTTTAATTTCTAGGCTGCAGCAGCTCAGTGGGAAGCACGATGTGAGAAAATGAACATGGTCGTGGACAGCATTAATTAAACCAGTATTCCACTGTTGGCTCCGACACAAACTGATACAAAATACGCCGGATATAATCATGGCATGTGACAAATTGAATGCTCTAAGCCAAAACAGCAAATGCTGGCTCCATTTGAAGAGCTGACAACTCTAGTGGCTACACTATGTCACGTGGAAACAAATATTGTACGCCACTTAGTCTGCTTACATCAAAAATACTTCTCGCTTAACGTCAGAAGGTAAAAATGTGTAAATGTGTGTAATTGTCAGGAACACTATGAGTAGAAGTGGAGTATTGTCTCTATTATTAACACTTCTACCAAAAATACTATTCTTCCCCCATCGTAAATCACATTATTACAGTTGTTACAAAATATTTTTCTTTTTACAATAGTTATATTCCAAAGACACATTTACGTTGAATACAAAAAGCACTGTACTCGGTGCCATATATATACATATATACTTCTTTATGCTTATATCACACATCAACATCATAAAGATTTTATGCAACTTGAATAATTTGACTGATAAAAATTACAGCACAAAAATGGAACAACATAAACACAAGTATAACTGTATACCCAAGAATAGAATAGTTTTCTACAACAGACATATTTTACAATTGACAATCTTGGAATGGAAGCAAACGTTTGAATGTTGGAAGTCATGAATTACTACACCAAACACAAAACTTTTCCAACTGATGTACCATTGCAGCAAGTGACATGCAGGACTCGCACTACATACCGACATATGTTCATATCGAGTGTGTTGTAGTACTACGACTATAAATACCGAGAAGCCTAACACAGCAACACACATGGTCGACGAGAAACTTTCTGTACAAACAGCTGATAGATAAATAAGAGTCTACAATATAACACACTTATCAGTTCATGTTTGAAGCAAATTTACAGATGATGTATTCCAAAAGAGAAATGTGCCTAAAACATATGCATTACAATGGGAGTTGTTACATTATGTGACTCACAATAGTTTTTCTTGGAAGTCACGTACCGGCATAGCTGCCAACCTCAAGGATTCAGAAATAGTACAATTTTCGAAATTAGTAAAATTTTGCGTAAACGAGTCGCGGCATTTCACGTGTTATGTAAATGTAAATGCCATCGAACTAAAACACTTTGGCTACTTTTTAAATAAAATATTACACTTTTAACATGTCAATATGTCGTATGCAAAATAAATTTAGAATATGCTGAATAATTAATAAAATTACCTAACATTTTGACTACTATTCATATGTTGTGTTCATGGCTAAAATTGCATAGTCTCCCTAGAGCAATTATAAAGAAAACAAACTTAACAGGGAAATTACTGAACAAATTATAAATCAGGCTTACTTTGTTGCACCATCTTAAATACTGCTCATAATATAAATATTCATACATATCTAAATAAACCTAGTAGAGGTAGTTTTGGTTTCTGCAAGTTTACAAACTTTACCGATTTTAATATATCAATAGATAGGCCCCTACGTTACGATTTCTGGTAATACAGCTTTTAAATTCTCTTTCACAGTTCCATAAATGCACGAAAAATTCTTAGAGTGCAAATTAGGCAATTTAATCACATTTGGCACATCTAACCACAACTCTCAGACACTGCAAATACTGTGGATTTGAGAAATAAATCGTACATCATTGAACGTGCAGATATGAGAGTATTTAATCTCTTATACAATACCACATACTCTAAATTTTTGAACAGTTTTTACATCCGCACGGTTTGGCAATTGTATAAAAACGTAATTGTAAAAACTGAAAAGTTGTATTTCCCAGATATGAATGTTGCAGTATTCCTACGTTTTACGACTATTAAATATGCGACGTCGATACAAGTACCGGCACTAAAATACGCCGTCACAATAACAAAATTAATCATTATACTGGTCAAAAACCATGTTTACAAACACTACGCAACTACGATGTGCGCTTCAACATTTGCTGGAAAAATAAGAATTAAACGATAGTTGCTTTCAGTTCACAAGATTTTATGCATGTTCTTGAGCAATTACTACACGGAAACGGTAAATTGGAAAGCCTCTTCAAATTGAAACAGTCTTGTGACTTTTGTTTGCACGAGTCACGACAGCCATTTTTAGCAAAGAAGACAACTGCAATTGATCTGGTGTGTTCGGCAAAGTCCGGGATACGTTCGTACGATGCGTGAATAATACGGTACTCTGTAGTGAACAATATAGTACAATGGCTATAAATAAAGCACGCTAGTTCCCGAAACTACATTATATTACAGTTTTCTTTATTATATACGACACTGTAGGTCAGATATACATACCACATTACCGTACCGAAATTATGGGATTTCAGTACCAGATTTCTTTATGAACTAAGCAAACGGGAAAAAAATTGGAAAGCTTGAAAATCGTACAACAATTCACATGAATCGTACAACCGTACAATAGGGCGCAAAATCGTACATTGTACGGGAAAATCGTAAGAGTTGGCAGCTATCTACTGGCATTGTATAATTCCTCATTCACAGATACATGCTGTTATGAAAAATAAAGCCCTTACACTATGTTAACATTCCTTGTATGGTAGGACATGGTCTGTGTACTATGTCAGCCTTACTTTCTTGAGAGAACAAGCATCAACTACTTCCCCACGACAAAATATTTCTTTTCCAGAAAATGTCTATGCCTTCATTAATCATAATAAATAAAAAAAATAATATTTCTTAAACAATTTTATTAATTCATTTTTTAAACAAACTGATTGGTTCCACGTGAAGGAATGTGCGAACAGTAAATATGTACACAATGAATATATGTAGTAAGTTGAACGTAGTTTGTTGCTCGGATTGTTCAGAGGCAGAGATACAGTATATACGTATACATACAACAGTAAGACAGGAACATACACTATGACTGAGAGAGTGTTAGTCACACTACTGCCAGGACGACAATGTCAATAAGGACATGTACAAACAACACAATAATGGAATAAACTGCCAATGTCGTGCTTCACTCAAACAAGCAACACATTTGTCGTTTCAGCACCGGTAACTACAGACTTCTCACTCCTAGCACACACACACCGTAGTACTGCTGTACTTATAAGAAATACTTGTGAAGCAGAAACGAAACAATCTTGTGAACAAGAGAAGCGGGTAGCAACTAGTACAGTTCTGAACAAGAGACACAGGCACTCGTATAGTCACTCAGTGCACCACTGTACACTTGTAATATAACAAGACGTGAGGATATGACATAAACATCGAGCGAGAACGAAACAACGAGTTGTGCAAACTGATATTACCTTCACCCATCCTTCTTACACTTTCAATTAGCATCACTTGCAAACTGTACCTTCCATATGTACATACAGTGCTGCATGAACTGCGTCCATACATATAAGAAGCAATACCTGCTCCACTTACGAATGCTGCAATGCAATGAGAATATATCCAGCTATATAACTGCCCCACTATATGTTTGTTCACACTTCCATACATTGAAAAGTTCTCATCAACCAAACCAAGATTACAAATAGCAACCTATGCAAAATAAAATGGAGTACTTAAAATGAAAAAATTGCTATGAAAGATGAAATGAAGCAAGATGATAGCAAATGTACTCATAGCCAACTATACGACTACTAGCATGAGCTCCAACTCGCAATGCCATACAGTATACAGTATAACTTGCTTACAATTTAAAACAACTTGCTGAGCTCTCTGCGAGCCGAGCCCACCGATACAGTACGTGAAGTAACTAAATTGTAATATCTTACACAAAGAATTGGCTACCGCAGGTTAGTATAGTAGACCGGTCCTTTAGAGAGCATTGTAACAATCATATTGCAGTTTATCGAAAATACTGTACAAACATATATTATATACTTATATATTTATATTGAGATGTTTTTACAGAAATAGTTCACAAAATGCACACACATGTACAACATGCACTCTTATGGCAGCATCTCTTGTTGCATGCACTACTGTTGACGTACGTATTTGATAAATATACTACATTACATGCCTTCAGCCATTCTGCAACTGTACAAAACATCCAGCATTTATTACCAATACTGACTCTATTAACATTTCAACATTGTATAATTTCAAAAATTTAAATAGTGGGAAAACACGTGACACAAATATCTGTATGGTGTAACAAATATTACACACAGTACACTAATTATTATTCTCGTGTGAGGATACGCAGTCATAAGAAGATATCAAGCTACTGGACATCTATAACATAATGGTTGTGTTAGGGCGCATGCGTTCGTGTCTGGCCTTAATAATGAAGCTAACAACTGCTACTACAAGTTGTGAGGTTTATCAACAACAATTTAGCCAACTATCACAAGTTAACCCCAGAGTTAGAAAGCGCAACCTCACAGGTCTACACAGGTAGTATCACCAAGCACGACACTCTATAGACATGCCTACCAACACACAGTCTCCAAAGCTGGGGTACAATAGCTGTTCTGTCAGATAGGATACACGGCAGCAGCTATACAACAAACTGACGTGGAAGCATGGGAAGTCGACACACTCAGTACTGCTCTATGGTACACGCCACAGTACTAACAACTTTCTAGATGTCACCAAGACTGCTCTGCCTCCGTGCTCAAGCTCTCTGCCATTACAGATGTGAGTGGTATAGTCCGCACACCTCCTCTCGCTTATGTCCCACACACCCTTCTTACAATCAGCACTGTAGTTTCGCGTAACAAAACAATGAACCACGCAATGGATGTCACAACCTCGAGATGGTGATGCAGCGATCACAAGCTTAGGGAAAATTTGACTAATAATCATAGTAACTGATAAAATGGATTGAAGGTTACATGAACAGGTTTTTAACTAGGAATCACTGCAATGAAAACTGTTAACTTTACGTCTTTCTCGACTGCACACACTGCAGTTACACAAACACTTGTTTTGTTAGTCTGAGGGATTCTATCCAGTCAGCAAAGTTATCCGTACATTTGTGGGTGTTAACATGTACAAGAGTGAGTGTGTCTATGCTCCATCCTTTAATCTTACATGTTCCCCAGTGCGAATGTACATTAAAACAGCTCCAATATCAAATATTACCTTCTGTCACACCAACGAAAACCTCACAGTACTTAACATCGTTCAGCTCTCAACAACTCGGAACAAACGCACATAACTTACCGTATATACTGGCATATTTTTCGCACTTTTCTGGCAGGATTTTAGGTGAAAAAATATAGGTGCGTGAATTATGCCAGGAATTGCCGAAATACGAGCTTGTTTACACCATAATCGTTGTAAGTTAAAATACTTACGGGTACTAAAAGAAGAACTAATTGGTAAACTTTAATTAATCTTTGTATTAACTTGCCTGTACCTGCATCATAAAACAAGGCGAATGTAACAAAGTAATATACGCGCCATGGCAGCAGTATAGTAAACACTGCCGTAGGCCGCACAGCACCACTATTTCCAAGTTCCAAGATGGCTGCTTGGTAGAAATGGTAATAAATATTTATTCATGTCTAGTATAAACAACACATTAACACATGCTGTAAAAAGTACAACAGTAAACATCAACATGTTAAAAATAAAAGGGAAAAATGTAATGTATGCAAATTTTCGTGACGCTGCTTTAATGCAGTATTCCTCGGCATACTAATAACTTGCAGTTTAAATGCAGCAGTGTTTCTGCAGTATTTGCCCATCATGCACTCATACCGGAACAAAAAAAAACCTTTCTAAGTTTTATTTTTAAATTACAATCTTGCGCTTACGAATCTGCTCGGTAACAGAAATGCCTGAGCTTGGGCGCGCAGCTTGCTGTACTGCACAGTGGCCACAGGTTCAGTGACCTTGAAGTGTTGAGAGAGAGAGAGAGAGAGAGAGAGAGAGAGAGAGAGAGAGTGCGAGAGAGAAACACCCACATACACAGTCTCAGCCAAGCTGCCCACAACACAACAGAACAAAAAATAGCTGCCCGCCTGTGCACGGTTGCGCCGGCATGTTTGGGCTAGATTATTTTATGCCGGAAAAATCCTGCTGCGTGAAATATGAGACGAATAAATTTTGTTTCAATGTTGACACCACTAAATTGGGGTGGGTGAATTATGACAGGGCGAAAAATATGCCAATAAATATGGTATTCGTATTACTTTAGTAAGACTTTAGAAACATAACCTTTACTAAAACATGTGGACAGAAATACATAAGTATATATAGAGTTGTACTTTCAAGTTTGAGAACATAAAAAACATACTGGCAAGACAATGTGTCATCTATCTGTGTTTTCTTACCTGCAAGTTTGATTACAAGCCTGTGCATCTCTGTATACGTACATGTTTTAGTAATTAGTATCCTAGTGGCAGTTTCCCACCTTCAACTGTCTATTTATTTACAAACCTCTCGTTTAATAAATCTTGACCACAGCAATACAACAATTACTTCACAGCTGACATGAAAACATCAATATTTACTTGTTTAAGGAAATCACTTGTAACAAGATTCCTATCAAAGAAGTTTGCCCTGTACAAAAACCTCTCCTCATACTATAGAAATAGAACTGCATCCTTTAACAGCACTTTCTTGGGAGATTCGCTATGTTAACAGCGATAGTGGAAACAATATGTGTTGCATACAAGAAACCGCTATCTGTGGCTAGCATAGAACAGGTTGCTACAACTGTGTTAGCACAATTAATGACATCCATTATTAGTTCACCCTAAAGTACTTAAATATGCTGCCAACTGACAGCTACACAAAATGCTAAGTTCCACATTATTTATCACAGTACAGTTGAGTTATATTGAACATACAGTACCTATACTTCGTACGAGGGAATCCCTTAATAAAACCTCTATAACATAATTTTTTATATCTACAAAGTTGTCTTCAGATGAACTAATTAATTTAAGTTAACCTGAATTCTTATTAACAATATTTGTTAATTTTTAGCCCACACGCAATAGTTATGATAAGAATATATCACAGAAGAATCAAGGTGATTGATCGAGCTCTGAACAACCAACAAAGTGTCCGTGTTGATCCAAGGAACTTTCCGAGGTACCATACTTATCAACATTCAAGTTTTATCATTTCCCAACAAAAATTAAGATTCTGTCACTTCCATAAATCAATTTCACCTGCAACTTTACAGAGTAAGCATCTGAATTTTGGATGTTTATTTCTGACTGTATCAAGGCCATTATCTAGACAGGGTGTCCAGCGAAAAAGGTTAACAAAATTCCCTGACTTTTCTAGGTTTTCCAATAAAGAATGCAAATTTCCTTTCCAGAAAAATAAAAGAATAAATAAAGTAGAAATGATAAATACAGTAGATGCCCACTGAGTTAGGGGACGATACTTTACCAGACAAACGTGGTTCAGCAGTATACCAGGTGTGGGCATTCCTTTATTTATACATTATAGGTACACAATTACCGCGACATAGCAGAATCTGCTCTATAATTGACTTCTAAAGTACATATTTTCAAAAGTTATAACTACAGTAAACATATTTTTGTTTACCTAACAATTCTTTACCAAACCTTCTGCATTATCTAATGCCCCATAACAGAAATCACATCAACTGGCAAGACAAACTTAGTTGTTAGCATGTGTGAAGTCAATTTTTTTTTTTATTCCTGACCAATATATGTTGTTTTGCAGTAAAACAGAACATAGTTTGACATTTAATAGATTATTTCTTAACCTCTTCAATGATTTTATGGCTCATTTTGTCAGATAAGCAGTACTTTACTGTATTAAAAATACTGTATATTGATCTACTAAAAGATTTTCCCGGTAGCAATAACATCACCAACACAGATTGCTTTGTCACAATTGGTCTAGAATGGTATGAAATATGCACTAATTAATATAACTGTTAAATTAAACACTTTTAGAAACCCTACGAACATTCTTCCTGCTGAGGTCTGTCACAATTCTGCGACAAGTAGCATAGAATATCCTGATGCTACTTAAAATAAATAACTGCTGGTTCAGACGAGCTTGTTCATGAACTTCAGACACTATAAAATAATAAGATTTTGCCACAAACTCGAATTCAAATAGTAAAATGCCATTAAACTTAGAGCCCGAGTATAACACAGCATTATTTGCATTTTTCTTTCCTTAGTAAAACTAAAGCATATTTGCAGCAAAACTTACAGAAACACCCGACAGTTGACAAGTAACTATACTACTTTAAAAAGCTCCAAAATGTTTACAAATTTCCCTGACATTTTCCTGACAACCATACTTCCCTGACTTTTCCATGTTTTCCAAACCACTGGACACTCTGCCAGACATATATGTATACGTATATCATTACTATATTATATATTTTACGAAAGGTTTTGTTCCACACTTATGTGCAAGTAAGTACCCGAGAACTTGATTGCTCAAGTATTTGAACTGTAAATTGAAAAATTTTTATTCTTATTTTCAAAAGACACTGTAAATAACTGCAACAGAACAGGGGGTTGAACTGACACAAATACTTCAAGCGAACGAATAGACGTGTGATCCTGCCAGACATCCACATGTATTTCTAACATACATGTATCAACATTTATTGTATTCGTTACAGTTAAATTCTTTCCACAACAAATGACCAGCTTTCTTACCAACACATTAAATATTGACTTCTAGACATATTTAATTCTGTTTCGATAAATGCATGTTACCTTACACTAATCTTCTCGGTGGAACTGTAAACTACAATAAACTTCAAGCACCACGAGATATACTGTACAATAGAACCTTGTTACTGTATAACATTCCTGTACATGCTTAGCAATATTTTACTGGGTCCCACATTTTCCGTAACAAAAAACAATTTCTTGCCTATAACATTTCTTTATGTTCTCTTAACGACTAAAACTCCAGTGAAGATATTTATAACAACACTACTGTATTTAGGATACAATTTCTAAGCCGCAGTCTTAAGACAGACAATGAAAACAATTTGTTTGGAAGAGTATCACAGTTATGCATTACTATGATATTATGATCTTGAAGACAATCATACATCTACAGAAGACGAGTGGGAAGCCACTCTTATATTTAGGGAACAATTTCTAAATATTTTTGTACGATCCATGTCTGTCAAGGCACTAACTGCACAACCATTTAATTTACAGTAGTAGTTGGATTCACTGTACGTAACATTGTAAAAGTGGAAGTTACTTAAGAAAATGGTTTCCTGCTTATTGAGTCTTCCTCCATATAACAGTTTTTTCCAGACATCATAAGAATAATTATAACGGGATACTACTGTATTACACCATAGATGAGGTCTGCCACAGAGTTCATTTTTAAAATCCTGTACTTGAACATAGTAAAAAGAAGATTCATGCTGCAAAATTTTGATACTGAAAAATACGTATAGTAAATTACTATAATACTATGAAAAGTTGAGATGTTATACAGGAAACTATTCACTGTTAATGATTTTACAGACTGAACTAGTTAATAACCAGTTTCGGTAAAGCAGCAATAAAACTATCCACCCATTTTCCTATGTGAAAAATATTTTTAGAACAAGTTAAAAAGAAACTATGAAATGTTCAACCAACTAATTATTGTTAAAAAATGAATATATCTGCGTGAGTTTATCTATAATCTTAAATGTGGTTATGTTTGCTTGCCTCATGGCGCCGCCAGTAAACATGTTTTCCAGCAAAATTTTTGTCCCAAAATATGAGATGCAGTCATTATGAGGTGTTGATTATCTGAAAGATTCATTTTGGTGTAAAATAATTCGTAAATGTTTGCTGTATTTACTTGTCTGTAGAGTGACTTTATCCAAAAATAAAGAAAAAGATTTCTAGGAGAACAGTGAACATAAAAAATATTAGGGAATATCATTAATCCATCCACGTGCATCACTAATTATTGTGTTGGAAATATCCATGAACATCTATTATGCGTCTGTCCGTAATACCTTTAAATATCCACTAAAACTGTACTTTAAACAAAGTGCTTGGCCACAAATTCAGTGGACTGCCATCGCCAGAACATTATAATATTGCCTCCAATCACAACCGCACACCTAAGCTATGTACTGTATTACTATAATACGAAATACTTTACTGCTCTCTACACACACCGATTCTTTACAGTCTTTATATCCTACGACGTACGGTGGATGTCATCCCGTGTTGAACTTTTTCATTTATAAATCATAACACAACTTTCATTGAAATAACTTACAAATTATTATAGCACTTTAACATTATAAAAATGCCTTCTGTGCAAACGCCAATTTTATATATGCATTACCTGAAAAGGTGAGAATATATTCACCGTTAAGAAACAATACATTACTATTCTCCGTTCACTCTTACCTGAGTTTCAGAACAAACAAAGCAAATCATACACAAACATGTTCATTGGCTGGCGACCGGCGTGCACTGTGTGATCTGGCATAAGAAATAGATCCTTGTTATCTCTCATGTACATATACATTTTCTAAATTTTCCACTCCATCACCTGATAAGAAAGTTTTACTAACAAATGAGTAATATTAAAAGGTTAAAACAATCTACTATGCTATATGTTTATTACTAAAACTATAGTTAGTGGACGAAACGTCCAAATTTCTTGGTACACTTGCCAGTAATTACAGATGTACGATACTCTGAAAATACCACAAATTTAGTTCAGTAATAATTGCCACTGTAAAGTTGGAAACATCACAAACAAATCTAATACTGTATTTTATTTTCTCAAAGTGTTTTTGGACATAACACGTCAATGTTGTGGCTACTGCAAATGGTTTTTTCATACATCTACGTATTTTCTGTTCCCATTAGTTTACACCAAAATTCCTTAATCTATTTCGTTCCGTCCTCGCGTCAGTAATGTTTACAAGGTCCATAGACTTGCGGATTAGGTTATGTGATGTTTGACGTGAACAGTGAAAATAAGTTGCTTGGTTTTCGAAATGTGGATATATGTCTTCATTACTAAACAAACTGCGGTGATGTTTATAAGGCACGAATAAAAATGTCACAACATCTTTCATAAAACAAAACAAATATGTGACGTTATATCGGCAGATTGTTTGGTGAATTACCAAATGTGATTCCCCCCCCCCCCAAAAAAAAAAAAAAAAAAAAAAAAAAAAAAAAAAAAAAAAAAAAAAAAAAAAAAAAAAAAAAAAAAAAAAAAAAAAAAAAAAAAAAAAAAAAAAAAAAAAAAAAAAAAAAAAAAAAAAAAAAAGGTACAAAATAATCCAACAGGACTTTATAGGTAGTTTAGTAACTCATTTTGTTGAGGACTTTTTCTGCATGGAGAACAAAATTTTTGGTACATCAGTGACACAATATTTTAATTCGATTGTTAGTCAAGGCTTGATAATTACAATTGAATTTTGAAATATACAGTAATTGCACATGAAATAAATTATTTTTTTCAAGTATTTATGTAATTTTTATTTTCGTATGTCGATAAAATATACAAAATTTTCATGCAACATTGTTAACGTATAGCGTGTTGTTTTCTATGATACCAACTGTACACAGTTTTGCCGGTTGGAAATAATACGTCGGCGAGCTGAATAAATTGAGCCAATTAGAAGCTAGTGAAGTGCAATGAAATGATGTTATTTGTTTATTTCAAAGCTAAGGTTAGAGTGAACGGAGAATAATTGCGTCATCAATAGTGGTCGATGTTATATATTTACGAGTTTATAGCAAGGCAACGTATTTTACAAGAGAGCAATAGTAATACTCTTTCATGTGCGCTACTAAACAACCTAACAATACTAAAAACCAGTAATTCCAACTTGGCTTGCTATGCCCCATCTTATTGTAGAGCATTGTTTTTGCTTCCAATAGACATACTAAATTTTAATACAATGGAGGTGCACAACTAAACTGCTTAAATTATAATATAGTATTAAATGTTGATTTAAGTTAACGTATTTAACATAAATCAAATTAACTTTTCTTCAGTTTTAAGGCAAGCTTGTACTTTGGTTTTTATGGCCTGCAGTAAAAACATGGATAATAGACAGCTACATGGATAATAAGACAGCTACATGGATAATAGACAGCTACATGGATAATAGACAGCTACATGGATAATAGACAGCTCAATGCATACAACTGAATGAATGTATGAACAAAATGATCACGCCAAACAATGGAGCTTTCATTGGAAGTATTAATTAACTGTAGGTGACCATAAAAAAATAAAGGACAATTCATTTTTTGGAATAGAAAATATTTTCCTGGATGCAGGCTTCTGATGGCACCTCTAACATTTGTTACATTCTGCAACAGTAATGTTATAAATTACAACTTAGGTTTTCCCCCAGGAACTATAATGAATGAGTACGTGTAACCAAAACTATTAACAAACATAATGAAAATCCAAATAGGGCTTATAAGACTGTTCACAGTCAAGAACGTGTCATATCTTTCTTTGAGACATCACTACGAATATGACCCATAGTGTTCTGTATTATCTACATTATCGGTTCTCTACAGAAGTCTTCGTACAAGTAACTCTGACACACTGAATCTTCACTGTACAGTATTTTTAGCAATATTATATCAAAAAAGAGAATTAAATTTTTATGAGAGGTCTTATAATTAAATGCAATATTTAAACAGATATGCATACAAAATGTAAAACACAACTTTCAAGTAGGCAGCTACAGTAAATGTTGGCATCTTACAAAATAATACAAGACTAGCAACACAACAAATTAACTATTTTTTTTCCAAACATATCTGGTACAGATGAAATATTTGTGACAATCATCTCTTTCAATTACTGTAGGATATAAACAGAAATTAGATCATAATAATTAGAGGCTTGTGAAAATAGCATTTTGAAAATGACTTTACAGCACTTAAAAATGAAATGTAGTATTTTGTAGCAGTTCTATACTGTATTTTCATTCATTCCACAAAACTTTCATTTTAAACATATTTTTATACACTAAATTTTTGCATGCAGATTAGTGTCCCCGAGTGAAAAAATTAACTATAACGATACATTACAATGTATCTCAGATTACCCAAGTTGGTAATATTTGGAAATACGTGTATTTACAAACTGATTTTGTGCATGGTGCACATCTCAACACTTTCTTCACTCACACAGAACTTATTGTCTGTAAAAATAGACGCTTTCATTTGTGACGTCTTAACTGTTGCCGAAATGACCGGCAAAGACATATTTTTACTAGCAAGCCACTTCCTGTTTATGACTGCAAACACAACTGCTCCTAGGCACTTGTGTGTGTGCGTGCGTGTGTGTGAGAGAGACTCAGGTATAGCACAGCAGGCAGCAAATGTTCTTAGTGAAGAAACTGTATATGTGCAACACTATTCAATCAGAACACGCAGTTCTTATTCCAAATAGCCACGTCATCATCCGAGCTGAGCAAAAGCTTATTGGAACTGGCCGACACCTACATGTCCGGCATTGGCGGCATAGTCTTTTTGCAAGCTGGCTGTGTGTTTATGTATGCGGAGGGTGAGGGATGGAGAGAGAGAGACTGTGTACTATTATTGTTCTCTCTCCTTCCTGCGAGTGTCCGGGCAATATTAGTGTGTGGGCCTCTTCTCCCACTTGTCAACCATACACAGGATCTACGTCTGAGCGACAGAGCAGCAGGCTGATGCGCCCGGCCGCATCGCCGAGGATCTAGGCACTTGCTTGGAGAATTTTCCATGTTATAGCAACAATAGTAAACTTTCACATTTTATTGCAGTTAGATAATCGAATAACCATCCCATATAATACATTCATCCGAATAATTGTAACATCAACAGATGTTATTCACTCCTGCAGTTATTTCACATTTGCGAAAATTTTGGGCCTTTAATCATAATTTATAAAACAAATAGTTAAGGTTTTATGGAAAATATATATAATTTCTGCTGATTTATTTTTAATTCATGACATAACTTTAATTTTGAGGTTTGGCTGTGAATTAACAAGCATCTGTGCATTATTTTAGTTTAATAGCTAGAGTATTCACCATATTCTCTAGTCGCAACCGTAATGTTTGTAGCTACATAAATGGCTAAACAAACCAATAATGTGTCTAAGGTTCTCAACCATGCACTTTCAACTATAGTACAGTCAATATTCTAGAAACTATCGGGCCTTAATGTTTGAGAAACAGAATGTTCCGAGAGTGTGCCACTTGTAGCTCTTTCGTCAAAAATACAGGTACAGCAATGGAAGGATGACATTACGCAAGTTATGTTACATTGCTTCAGGCTAGCAACTTACTGAATCCTCTATCTCTGTACACAACATACAGTAACAAAACACAATGAAGTATGACTAATAGGAAATATTCTCTTATCTGTATTTTTTATTTAATGGCATGAACCTGAGGCAGTATGGGAACACGCTAAGCTACGAATCACAACTCCCCCCTCTCCCCTCACTTCTCATGAAATATAAAATATAGGAAAGGCAACTGGCGACTACTTGGGCGCATCCTCTAACTAGCCGGGTAACAGACAGCGACCAGTCTGCTCAATGTTCATGGTCGGAAATACTGTACTACCCTTCCCAAGTACTGAACTTTTGTATCTAACGATATACTGCACGGCACAAACATTAATGTCAAGGTTGGAATAAAATGTTTGAGACGGACTCAGCAAGCCATTCATACTCTTGAGCTAGCTTAGTGAGTTCACCAGGTCCTGTATGGAATACAGCAGCAAGTACTCGAGACCATCCACGTACCAGACTGCAACTAACACTGTTCAATACTCCACGCACTAACAGCTTACTGGAGGTACAAGTCCGTTCTGCCTGCTCGACCAAGCCCATGTTGTACTACATCCTCCCAACACAACTACTCTGTATTAATTAGCATGGCCACAATAATATTTTGCAATAAGAAACACTCACAAATGAACATCGGAGGTGATTTATCACCATCACCACTGTTATAATCAACTACAAAAATACAGTTTCTCAAAATTATATCAAAGCCAACCACTGCGAATTTGATATTCAATCCTTCATGAGAGACGTGTTTATTTTTAATTTTTCAAAACACAAATTCTTGTATGATGGAAATTCCTCCTACAAACCAATAAAAAAGGTTACGGTTACATTGTATAGTACCGTATGTATATTACATGTACAAAACACACACTACCGCTAATCTGTTCTCTCAAAACATCACACAAACCAAACTTCATGTAGTACTAACTAAACACACTACACAGGCTGCTTTTTATAGAATTATTGAAATTTTAAAAAATTAGTATTGAGCTTGTCATCACTGCCATAAGTACTGCCGTATTTGCCGGCAAGAAGGACGACCCTGCACATAAGACAATCATCATTTTGAAGGTACAAAATCTTGAAAAAAGTAAATTATTGATAGAAGACATATAACCCAATAACATAGACCACTACTGCCCTCCGGTTGCCCAGCGGTGGCAACACGTGGCCGGCGACATCATCAGCTGCTGCTGCTAACTGCATGCTACTTGGCAATGCTGGGCTGCAGCACCTACTGTTGTCACACACCAGCCACTTCTAAATACAGCGCTAGACAATGACTGCATGGTACAGTACCTAGATCCTAGTTTTCTTCGCCTGCGAGCTGCGAGATAAAGGATCTATGCATGTGCTCCAGTTGTTTTATATTAATGGTCAAGTGATGCGCACTTTGCTGTGAGGTAAAAGTGGCTTATACCACAAAAACAATGAATTTTAGGTTACCACAAATTTTTACACTTTCTCATAAGACGATCAGCAATTTCTGAACGTCAAAAATATGTAAAAAATAGTCGTCTTACATGCCAGCAAATCCGGTAACAACTTCACAACTTGCAAGTTAGTAAAATATGCATCCCATTGATATTATATAGCGAGAGAATGAAGGCCCGCACTGCAGATACTAGGAGGCTAAGAAAAGCATTTACTATTAGATGAATATGAATAATATGGCTGCTTACAACTAGAAATAGCACAGTTGTCTGTATAAACTGACGGAACATTAGAGCAACAGCTTGTCTCAATTACCTCACAATAAGGAAGTATAACTACTGTATTAGACTAGCTCACATATGTTCTCTGATCACAAGGCAACAACAAAACAATCCTGAGTAACGGTACTGCTCATAGTCTCTACTTGTCAGGAAACGTTAGTACGACACAACTACACCGTGGCACAACGCTCCCACGTACTTGTACCTACACGGGAGGGGGTGCGACCAGACACACCGACGACCAGTCTGACTGCTGACTGTCCTTGTACAGACAGCTGAGAGGGTTAGTCTACGAGACAACACAACACCTTCCTGCGCTCCGGGTAGTGGCACAGCCGCCACACTCACAACAATAACTTCTACTAGAGCCTGCACCTATGTGCCAACTAATGGCTTCCACAATCACTGCACACAACATACTGCGTTCTTATCACATGTACATCAATGTGTACTCGAAGATGTTTATACTTTATATAGGGACGACTACATCAAACATAACTAAAACACTCACTATCCAAAGACAGAAGTTAAAGAGCAGTCAGTTAAAACATGCTTAAGAAAGAACAAGCACATTTTTAAATCTCTTCGCTACAGTCGGCACACACAAAGTAAACAAACAGTGAAGAAACAATGTCTTCAAAAACAAGTGAAACAACTAAATTATATTGTATTTTGTATTGTAAGCACTACACCTAATCCAGAGAATGACAAAAAGTAGCAGCAGCGCTGTTGAAAGTCGACTTCGCTGACGCTATACCGGAGTCTTGTCACACGAACCACACATCCACTATTAAAACCACGTTCAGAGCTCCTGTTTTACTGAGCAATAAGTAACACACGGTTGAGGTTGGAGTATATTACACAAGATTATAACTAACTGTCACATTGAATGTCCTATTGTTTCATTGATACTCCCAAGATCCTCAAAGACCTAATCAATTTTGATGATGAAAACAAAAACACACATTTTTTTTTTCAAAACCCAGAAACTTAATGGCACTGGAAAACCTTACCGCCAAAAATATCTGAATAAAGAACACGACAATGGTAATTATTTGAGAATTTCAACACAGTAAAAATTGACAAGCAAGCAAAAATAAATTAAATATAGTCTTTACAGTGTAAGTTAGCCTGATTTTGAAATTTCTCTTCTGAGGAAAATGCCTAGCGGTTCCGTTGTATTCCTCTTCTCAGAACTACGCCTCATAGTTTCAGTGTGTTGACTGTTGAAAGTATCTTCAAGCAGGCTTTAACACACCCTGCTTTCCCGACAAGTCACGACGGTTTAGAGAAACAACACAAGGGAGCTACTCAGCATATTTCTCACAAGAGAAATGTCAAAATCAGGCAAATTTATACTGTATATATAGACTATATCACTATTACGTTGTTGAAGAATGTGAAAAAAATCACGGAAAATAACATCAACTAAATAAAAAATTTGTGTACAAAGTGCAATTTGGTCAGCCCTGTGAGTTACGCACTCTGGAAGGTTACGGACTTTGTTTCCGTAAGTACTATGGATTACAGGTTTTCAAAGCATCAGAGCATACATGTCACCATTAATAAGATTTAAAAATATTCTATGTTTTGATATTTTTGCTGAACACTTGAATCTGGAAACAGTCTTGATATTCCCTACAGCAATGCAATGGCTTGCAAAATTCTGGACAGCCAATTTGAATGTTGGTATGATTGTAAACTGCTGTTATGACAACACACGACTCTCAAAGAAGAGGCTAATACTGTACCAGGATCCAAAAAGTATTTAGGCTAAATAACAGTAAAAATGTTACAATAATGTAGGGGTGTGCGAAGCAGTGTCTTTTTTTTGCTTCGAAGCAAAGTCAAATATTTTTTCTTCCAAGTATAGCCAATGTTAAATATTTTAGGTGGTTGCTTGCTTGAACACACATATTTGTTGAATAAATGAAATATTTAAATAAATTAAAACTAAATATTTTCATTCTAGGAAATAAACTGGTATATTTGTCCAACATACATAATTATATGTAAATAAGCTGAATCCAAAAATTGCCTTTATGCAATTGAAAAAAATTGCTTTGCACATCCATTCATCGATAAACCACGAAAAAACTAAACACAATAACGCAAACACAAACTCCACATTTTTCACACCTATTAGTACATAAAAATAGAATTAGGCTGCCAGGGTTACCAATACCACAGCTGGAATTACCAATTTCAAAATTTTGACACATCAGGATATGTTAATCATATGTTATTCAACATTTCAGTGTAAATAATAACCGTATTGTATAAAAACAATCCCACTGCAATAATCAGGTAACAGTGAAACTACAACACAACAAATATGTTGGAACATCTCCATTATTTGCTTTGTTTATGTAAATATGAATTGCTAAAATACAATCAAACGAGTTCTTACTGTTGAAGGTATTCCTCATTTTATTGAAAAGTTGCAACTGAAGTGGCATATCTGTCTTTGTTTTGTTATTTATGTCGTACGGAAATACTACTCGGGGTGGCGTTTTCAACCACCTTCATACATATCACCTTAAAACGAAGCCACATATAATGGAAAAGAATTAACAACAGATATAAATACGGGCAATAGTAAAAGACGTAACTGTTAATTTTAGGAGCAGGCACAATTAGGTTCTGAGTAATAAATGGGCACTGCAAATTATGTGATTCAAAATGAAACTGTATTATTTGTTAACCTTGAAGCAAATATCTTTCTACACCCCTTAAATAAATTTAGACTTTTCTACTACAGGTATACATCTTTATGTTTGTGTGGATTATAATGAAACCAGGTGAAACATTTAAATGTTTTCTTACTTAGTTAGCAAATGTCGAGGACACAGTCGCTAACAGCTACAACACAGAGCAAGAAACTAAGGCTACAATTGTCGCACCTTACAAGTCAGGGAAAACAGCAATAATGTTGTTCTCAGTTACAAAGGACATTTTGACAGTGCCAATTCAGATCGTGTTTTTAATTTTTCATCCTTACATTATTAGAAATGGTTACTTAAAAGGGAATGCAGAAATAAGGGAATTTTGAAATATGTTTTCTGGAATGAAACAAACTTGAAGTACAAAGTTGCCACAAGCTGAACGAGCTACTTTCTAACTATCCACACAGATGGATACTCCATACATGAGCAACAACATCGATACTTAGAAGAATGCATCCTTCCACTCGACGAAGTTTGGAATATCGTGGAATACAGCACAGCGGGGTGCTAGCTGTCGTCATCGTCACAGTAATGCACACAAGCAAAGATATTCATTCACACTCGCAACTGACATGCAACTAGCGGTAAAATAAACAACTGCGACTACATCCTAGGTATTTACAGCACAATCATACGCAATCTGCCCAAGTGAAGGCACAATTGAGTTGTGTGGCATCGCAGGACTATCCTGCCAAATATTTACATTATGTATATACATGAAGGACTTGATCCTTCGAGTATTACAACATTACTTGTAAAGTTAGTAAGAACAATGACGCTTCCATCTTGTGCAAGAACACATGCCACAGTAGACGCACACCGGGCGGCCATCTTCATCCTGCGTGCTTCGACAAGTTGAGGGGCACGTCTGCAATCACAAGAGCACCAGTTGGTACTATCACCAACAAACTCCTACATACTACTGTACCGTACTACGTCTACGCATCAGTACAATGCTGTAAACATTCAGTAATTCTTCTGGTACCGTAGGGCTACAAAGCACCAATCAAAAGGCCCACACTAGAACATTAACATACTACATACAGTAATGCGACGCCTGTGTATTTTGCCAACCATTTTTGTATGGCCAGAAAATATGAGGCAAAAAGACTGCTAGCCAAGCTCAACATTTGGCAGTACCAGCAAACAACACAGGTTAGTGGCGCTAACTAAGAACACAACACTTTGAGTCTCTTTTGTTTACACCACTGAGTGTATTCATCATAGTCATGCACGACAGTTGTTATGTTTACACCAGAAGTCTATAATTTATGCCAGATGTAGCTAATAAAGTCACTTGATCAAATATGGTCTGTGCAATGTTACAGCTTGCAGAGTAACTACGCTATTATATAAGATTACGGCTTTGAATCTAGCATTAAAGACATTCTTCATGTCCACTGCTGGGCATAAGTCAAGATACTGCTGCGGCGTTTGGAACATTCTGTAGTCTGTCATAAATGGCACGACACAATATGAGTAATGTCTAAATTATTTTTAACAGTGTGGCTGTAACGTCGTTAAGTTTAAGCCTTGGCGAGGGGTACAACAATAGTGCACTGTAATTTTTTTGATTGCATTACTTATAGAACAAAACTACAAGAAAATTTCTTGATGACATTTTGAGACTTAGAGAAACGGACAGACTACATGTCAGAGAATAGTACGAAAAACAGAACCCTTCTTACAAGTCGTCTATAAAGAAAAAAGTGTAGAGGCAAATATTCACACATGAATTTAACCAGTCGTTCTTTACTCTGGAATAGGGTCAAAGTGTAGTTTGAGAGTAGGCCTAATACAAAACTGCAGATGGCCAGGAAAATAACACCATGAAAAAAGGGTACAATGAACTCTCCTGCAAAGAAAAAGATAATGTCATAAATGCAATTACTAACAATACCGTCATTGTAAGTTATGATCCCTAGGTGGTGCGTTCTGATCTTGTGGTGATGTTTCATTGTTCTTCTCTTCTACAAGAGATTTTACATTATACAACAATTTTGACAAAAATAAATTCAGTTTCTTCTGGCATGAAGCCTGGCCAACAGAGTTGTGAATGCAGTAGAGTAGATTATAGTCCAGTTTTTTTTAAGAGAATTGTGATGGTAAGCATGTGATATTTTCTCAGGCAACGCAGCAAGGTAAAACAAACACAATACATATTATTTTGGTCCTTTATAGCTAAGCTGTCATGAATCTGAACATTAACATTCCAGAAACTACTCACAACTATGTTATTGTTGGGCAAACTCATAACTAGGGTAACTTGATGCACTTTGCAATAGAGAAAAATAAATGAAGAGCTTTCCAATTGTGACGGATCTATGTACCTGCTCAGTGGGTACCAGTGACTGCTTGTGCGAAGAAGACGTGGTAACCCTTACATTGTGAGTGAGGTATCTACAGAGAAAATTACAGATTCCAAAAGGGTGGCAGATCAATTTGGAGCCATTAAAACATGAATGAGAACGGCAAGATGATTGCATGGAAACATTTTTCAGTTATTTTACATCAAAAACTCTCTGACTACACTTTGTGGTGTTGAAATAACCAGCCTGGAAGGTGTGTTTCTTGTTACTATAATAAAGGAAAATAATGAGGAAGCCTCACCTGAGCTGGGGTCGTCCTTCTTGAAGTCGTCGAGGGGGTGTGGCGTGAGTGGGCCCCAGGGACACGGGCTGAGCGGGGCAGAGTGACCTGGATAGAGTGCTCCTCGTGGCGGAGGTGGAAGACTAGATAGCGAGTAGTTGGCCCACAGAGCAGGGAGGGGAGAACTACGGAATGGAGATGGCACGGGTGGAAGAACAGAGTAGAACGGGTGTGAGGAGGTATGAGGGTGAGGTAGGTAGGTGGGATACAACAAGGATGGAGACAGGAAGGGAGTGAGATGAGGCGAAGCACCCATGGACGGAACAACAGGTGCCGGCCGCAATCCCGGCGCCGGAGACACGGCCGGTGCGGCGCTCCTGTGCCGTGGACTGTGTTCCGGTGAAGGAGGGGGAGACCGGAGAAGTGTTCGCAGGAAGGACGGCTCCGTGGCGGGCTGCTCCTCAGTTCGCCCGGGTCCTAGTAGAGACGTTATGCTGTAGCTACCGATGTTTCCCTTGCTTGTCTGACAGCTGCTGGCACAACTGTTTCCTACGACGTTATCGACAGGCAAGGCACTGGCGGTGTGTGCTCGCTGACGCTTCGAGCTCCCCAAGTCCTCTAAACTCACACGTTCCATTTCGCGCAGAATCCTCTTGCGAGGAGAGATAATGCTTGGGTCCGTGCGCCCTACCGTCGCACTTATAGTCCTCGCGTGGTTCTGCAGCAACACGCTCGAGACGCCACCTTCGCTAGAATTGTTCGCTCGTTCCCACAAACTCTGAATGAGCAAATTGAATTTTTCCGCACTTGCTGCATCTCTCTTGACTCTCGTCGACCTGGTACTTGCGGTACCATTCCTGTCCACAGTGATGGGAACATCTGCCGGATCGTAGGGGCATCGCCTCTTCCTACGTAGGGTGCGGGACAACAGGTGTAGGTTCCTCAAGTGCCTGACGTGCTTCGATGGTCGCATGATGAATGTCATCTCCTTGCCGACACCCCGCCGTGGACTGGTCTGCTTCCAACAATGGTCTCTCTGCCATGGAGATGACTGGACCGAGGAGTTGTCATCAGATACTATGTAAACACAGTTGTATTTAAATTACTCATCACGCTACCATATACTGCTAAACCACGTGCAGACATCACGTAACACTCTATTGGCTAAACCAGCAGGGAGACATTCATAGTTTTTAATTCTTACAATAGTGAATAGTTTTTTTATATTTAAATGAAAAATAAACTACCTGCAGTATTAGTTTTTCAAAGTACATTTTCTATTATCACATTAAGCCAACGTTAACATAACACAAAAAAAAAAACACATCCTATATACAGTATTAATATTCCTACTCTTACACATAATGACTGTACGAAATGGAACCAATACAGTTAGTATGCTAATTTAATTTCAGGAATCATTAATACAGTACAAATACAGTAACACAATTACTGCAGTATCAATAATTTCAATTTGTGTTTAAAAAAAAAGTTTAAATAGTGGATCAAAATCTTCAGTGAACCCTCCTCCCCTGCCCTACTGTAAATGTACGCAACAGTTTATTGTGGACTGTGTAATGTCGCTAGTGTACTACTGTCGCCTGATGGAAATTGAAGAGTGAGCAATTCACTGTGGCGACTGTGTGACGTTGCTAGTGGGTCATTTCATCTCAAATCACCTAATTTTAAAACACGACCATGCCTAAACGTCTCCTATGCCAGTATTTTTTTTCCTATGTAGGTATACATAAAATAGGAACAATTTTTTTTTCTTCAGAATTTTAGGAGAAAAACCTGAGGAAGGAGAAATTATTTAATGTTGAAATCTTGCAGCAATTAATGCTTTCTGAAAGACCTACTTCAGTTGACTGAAAATGTTATAAATCTTTTGGTTTTTAAGATATCAGGTTCAATTCGGTGTCAAATGAATGATAATTTTCAGCTATATTTAAGTATATAAAGAAAACATGTAAAACGATAAAATTAAAAAAAAATTAATTTGCATAAAATTCAAAATGTTTGGTTTTAAAAAATTTGCATTTACTCTTAAGTTACAATTAACACATCTTTGAAACCCTTCCTCTATAATTTTCTTACCATATATTAAATGCAGTAAAAATATAGAAAGGGTGTTTTTGTTTATTTTTGAGTTACTCTTTTTGAATTTTTTTTTACAAAGTACTGACCTGTGTTAAAATGATTAAAATTAAAATTTAAAAGGCATGAGAAATAAAGGAGTCATGTCAGATACTCAAGTTTCTTATCAGCATTTGAGTGACCTCATCTAAGCTGCGGTAATTGTAGGGGCATAGAGGGATAGCAAGAGGAAGAGAGAGAAGGAATGTAGGGACATAGAGGGATAGCAAGGCAAAGAAAGAGAAGGAATGTAAAGAAAAAGAGGGATGGCAAGGGGAAGAGAGAGAAGGATTGTAGGGACAGAGGGATGGCAAGGGGAAGAGAGAGAAGGAAGGTAGGGAAATAATGGTATGGCAAGGGGAAGAGAGGGAATGAATGTAGGGACATAGAGGGATGGCAAGGGGAAGAGAGAGAAGGAATGTAGGGGGATAGAGGGCTGGCAAGGAGAAGAAATAGAAGGAATGTAGGGACATAGAGGGTTGGCAAGGGGAAGAGAGAGAGAAGAAATGTAGGGACATAAAGATATGGCAAGGGGAAGTGAGAGAAGGAATGTAGGGACATAGAGGAATAGCAAGGGGAAGAGAGAGAAGGAATGTAAAGACATAGTGGGATGGCAAGGAGAATAAAGAGAAGGAATGTAGGGGCAGAGGGATGGCAAGGGGAAGAGAGAGAAGGAATGTAGGGCCATAGAGGGATGGCAAGGG